>JAPVLO010004906.1:0-12848 GCA_027257055.1 Cephalopachus bancanus | reverse complement strand
GGGCTGACTGGAACATATGAGGCCCTCAACCAGCCATGGGGGGTTGATGAATATTCCAGTCTCCTCTCCCTGGAATCACTTAGAGGCGTGGTCACTGCAGGACTGCACCCCAACTGCCCCAGCCGTAATCTGCTCTTCAAAGCACCCAACACTGGCTGCCTTTCCTCTGTGCCTCATTCTTCCACTCCTCTATCAATGGCTGGGATCACCTCTCCAATAAACCACTTGCTCTCCAATTTTTGTCTCTGTGTCTGTAGAAACAAGGGAGCCCAACTAAGATACTGTGATTATTAGTATTTTTTTGAGTCAGGGTCTCACTTTGTCACTCAGACTGGAGTTCATTGGCATAATCATGGCATAATCATGGCAATAATCAAGGACCACAACCTTGACCTCCAGGGCTCAGGTGAGCCTTCTGCCTCAGCCTCCTGAGTAGCTGGGGCTACAGGCACATGCCACCATGCCTGGCTAATTTTTAAAAATTTTGTTAGAGATGAGGTCTCACTATGTTACCTAGTCTGGACTCAAGCAATCCTCCTGCTTAAGCCTCCCAAGGTGCTGGTATGACAGGTGTGAGCCACTACACCCAGATGAGATACTGTGATTATTAAAAAAAGGTTCAGGACAGCCACGTGGCCTGCCCCAGTGCACTCACACCAAAGCCAAGCTCTCTGCTCCCTGGCTCCTTCTGTATCGCTTTAGCCCACCATCCTTAATGAATCGAGTGCTCTATTCCCCAAGGAGGAAAGGGGAGGACAGGTACAGGGAGGACACAGCAGACAACCCTAACAATTGGACTAAAAGGCAAACTCCCACACCAGACACGGCAGCTCTGAACGACACCCAGGAGCCAAGGAAACGTCCTATGTGGTCCCAGAAGTGGCCAAAGCTTGGGCTTGGAATAAAGTTGACCTGAGCTTGAGTCACAGGTCTAACCATCCAAGCTGTGTGACCCAGGAAGCATCTAATGAGAAAATGCCTGAATAGGGCCCGTGTGGGCACCTAATAGCCAACATTTCCACACGAAGGGACACAGCACACTCTGAGCGCACACAGGAATAATCTGCTCCCCTCACAGAGCCCAGAAACTTGGAAATAACTTACTGAAAGCTTTCGTGACAAATGGCTCATTTTATTTTTTAACTTCCAAGGCTTCCCAGGACAAGCTTCAGTTATCTAGAAGAGTTGCTTTCGAAGAACATCTCACTCCCCCAGAGGAGCTACTGGTTGCATGAGACATCATCTCTGCCTGTGAGTTAAATATGGAGCTCTATCCTGAGGAAAGAATCTGGGCCTTCCTCATTGCTGTCACCCTCTTCTTCCCCCCTTTTCTAAAAAGTGCCTGGTGCCTAATATCTGCTGGAGAGTGGAGAGATGGAAGGAGAGAGAAGGAAAGAAAAAGTAAGGAAAGAAGGACAGGCAGCAGGAAAACCTGTCAATACTACGCATCTTGGCGCCTTCTGGTCTCCATCAAAATATTTTTGAAAAATGACTTGTATTTCTTAAAAATTGTATCCCCCTTAGTTTGTGAAGTGCAGACGTGTCCTTCTCTGTGATCCTTTCTTTCTTCCCTCCTTCCTCCCCAGTGTGGAGCAGGGGACAAGGATTTGACCAGAAGTAAACTGCGTCTTGTTCCAGCAACTCTGAGAGACCAATGGTCCCTCTGAGGAGCAGCTCTGCTGTTTTCTTAGTAGATTTGTCATGGTTCTCAGTGGACCTGTAAAGCAGACATAGGCCTAGAGCCTGGCGCAGAGTTGAGATCTGAATGCTAGTCTTCTGAGGTGGCACAGGCAAGACCCCCACTGGGGAAGCCTGTCACATCAATTTCATGGGGTTCATTGGGCGATTCTAACCCGTTTGTGAAAAGTTTGCTCCAAGCAGCCCAAATCCCTCCTGTCTCCTGCTTTGCCTTGTCCCATACTTCTGACTTGACAGTCATCTCTTTGACTTGGGCCGAGTCTTTCCTTCTAGAGTGCAAATGGAACCTTTAAAAAACCTGGCCCCTAATATCTAACTGAAGAAACATACACAAGCACCGACTTGAACCTGATGCTTGTGCATAACCCATTTACTCAGAACCATGGCCCCATAAGAGGCAGACACTGTTATGCCCATTTCAAAGTCAAGAAGGTTGAGGCCAGTGATGCAGACATCAAAGGGCAGCACTGGGACCATTCATTCATTCATGCACACAAGAAAATGTTACTGTGCTCCTCCTCTTTGCCAAAGTCTGTTCTAGGCACTGAAAATGAAATAATTAAACAGGACAAGGATTTCCTCTTTAAGAATCTTACAATCTAGTAAGGATTTTACTGTCTAAGGAATGTAAGGCTAGGTTCAGTGGCTCAGCCTGTAATCCCAGCACTTTGGGAGGCTGAGGCGAGTGGACTACCTGAGCCCACAGGTTTGAGACCCAACCCCAGCAACTTGGCAAGACCTTGTCTCTACAATAATAAATCAAAAAATTAGCCAGACGTGGTAGCACATGCCTGTAGTTCTGGCTACTTGGAAGTCTGAGGCAGAAGAATCGCCAGAGCCCAGCAGATTGACATGGGGGTGGCCGTGAGTGGGTAACAGAGTGAGACTCTCACTCAAAAAAAAGGAATGTAAGTCCATCTCTTGTGTCTTCAAGCATGAATATCTCTCCACTCATTCCATTACCCCCAAATACCCTCCTAGAATTGAGCCCAGATTTTCATGGCTTTGCATTGGCAAGAAACACACTCTCCAAAAGCTCCTGTTGTGATCCACTCAAGCAACAAATGTTTACTGAGCACTTACTATGTGCCAAGCATCCTAGTAGTCCTGGAGGGATAAACAGTGCACAACCTGGATATGGCCCTACTTCCAAATAGTTAAGAGTCTGGTCGGGGAGATCGGCAAGTAAAAAGACAAATACAACATAGTAGTATGTTACACAGTGTGACAGGAAAGGGCAGAAGATAGCACTTCAGATGAGGGAAATCAGGTCAGGGAGGGCTTCCTGGAGAAAGTGATGGCTGAGCCTGAAAAATAAATGAGAGCCAACAGAAGTGTCCAGAAGAGATCCAAGCAGAAGCAAGGGACACAAAGACGTGTCTATGAGTGGACACATGGCCTGCTGTGGGAGCTTATGGCTCAATGAAGCCTGAACTCTGGGCAGGAGGAGGTTAGGGATGAGAGAGGCAGAAGGAGAGGCAAGCAAGGGGTGGTGCAGGGTCTCATCATGAGAATGGATTTCATCCCAAGAGCAAGAGTGAACCAATGAGGAATTTTAAACAGGATGGTGAATGCTGATTAAGCATTTTGCTGAGACCACCTCGAGCAGTGGATACTCGCAATGAATGAGAACAAGGCTTCCCCTCTCATTATTTTCCTATCCCTGCACCTGCCTTCCTTTTTCCAGGTCACTGCATTAAGTGCTCCTGAAGGCTTCTTGAAAACAAACAGAGAAAACCAGTCACCAAACCAACTCATCACCCCTCCCCAGTGGGGCTTGTCTAATTGCATCCCTCGGAGGAGCACTGTGGTCTCATCTGGGTCCCCCTGTGATCTCTCTCTTAAGCCAGTGCTTCTAGAAATGCCTCCAGGGGTTCTCAGTGCACAATAGCAGAACACTCCTTCCCCCACTGCTGACAACTCAGTGAGGTTCAGCTCTTTAGTCTATAACTCTAGAAAGAAAAATCCAACCACGGTATAAATGAGCAGAGGGTGGCAGAGAGTGTTGGCAGACAAGTAAGACCTTGGACTTCAGTGACATCAGGAAACATCACTGGGAACCACCCCAGCAATGTTCTTTCCAGAAGAGGACACTGCTGTAGATTTATCACCTGTTAGACATGGTCTCTCTCATCTCCCCTCCCCCAGCCTCCCTGGAAGAGAAGAAAGTGATTGTAGAGTCTTCCTGGTTCTCAGGAGCTCGAGGTATTCATTCGAACACAAGGGTCCATTTGTCATCTTTCCATTCAAGAAAAGATGATGAGAAAGCATAGCAGGCTGGGGGAGGGATGAGGAAAGATTTGGTCCAGCATCAGGGTTGAGGTCAGATTCTCATACTCTTTTCTGTGTGTTTAGGTCAAAGGCAAACAGAGTGGGAGTCAGCAATGTTTCCAGCTAACTACGTGGCCAGTCTGTTAGCCCTCTAAAGCAGTTAAAGATCTGGGATCTTGAATCAGAGAAATCAGTGGGTTTGAAAAACAGATCCATCCATCATAAGACTTTAGGTCAGCCATTTACTTCTTAAGGCCTTTGTTTTCCTGTCTATAAAAATGGGGACAATAGATTAAACCTACCTTCCATGGTTATTGTAAGTATTAAGTAAGACCATGCATGTAAAATATTAAACAAAATGCCTGGCACCTGGTAAGCCCTTAGCATCATCACAATAATGATCATCATAACTTTTTTAAATTGTTGAAACATTTTTTCATAAACAGGGTCTTGTTAAGTAGCTCAAGCTGATCTTGAGCTAGCCTCCAGTGATTCTTCCACCTCAGCCTCCCAAAGGTGCTGGGGATATAGGCATGAATCACCACACACAACTTTATTATCCCATCTAATCCTACCTCAGCTCCTAGTAGAATTATGATCATCCCTCACATTCAACTATAATGAGACCTAAATTTTTGCTTATAATAGGTAGAAATGCATAAGAGGGACCATTAACTCCCATTATAATTATTGCAAAAACTGAAGTGTTTCTTTTTTCTTTTTTTTTAATCAATATTTTTTATTATGATGTTGTGGGGTACAGTGAATGGTTATGTATACAATTACGTTTCATTGAGGCACCCTGTTGATAAGAGGTGTTTCCCCGTCCCCAGACAGATATTTGCTACTGTTAATCCCATCTCCCTCACCCCCCATAGTTTCCCACTACTGTCAGTCATTTTCTTATAGTATTACGTTGGATGTTCAAGGTCCACTCTATGAGTGAGAACATGTGATACTCGGATCTTTGTTTCTGTGAGAGGTCACTCAGTATTATAGACTCTAGTCCCATCCAGGTTGCTGCGAAATTCATGATTTTGTTCTTTTGTATGGCTGCATAGTATTCCATTGTGTATATGTACCACATTTTTTAATCCAGTCCTCTTTTGATGGGCAGCATGGTTGCTTCCAGATTCTTGCTATTGTGAACAATGCTGCGATAAACATACGTGTGCAGGTATCTTTTTTATAGAGTGATTTGAGTTCTTCAGTATATCTTCCCAGTAGGGGGATTGTGGGGTCATATGGGAGGTTGATATTTAGAACTTTTAGGAATCGCCACACTGCTTTTCACAGAGGTTGCACTAGTTTACATTCCCACCAACAGTGTAGAAGTGTTCCCTTTTCTCCACACCCTCTCCAGCAGCTGTTATTTTTTTGAGTTGTTGATAATTGCCATTCTGACTGGAGTTAGGTGGTATCTCAGTGTGGTTTTGATTTGCATCTCCCTGATGATTAGTGAGGTTGAACATTTCTCCATGTGTCTGTTGGCTGCTCGGATGTCTTCCTTTGTGAAGTGTCTGTTCATATCTTTTGCCCATTTTTTTTTTTTGAGTTGGAGTCTCACTCTGTCGTCCAGACTGGAGTGCAGTGGCTGCTCCTGGCCACCACAGCCTCGACCTGCTGGGCTCCGGTGATCCTTCCGCCTCAGCCTTCCCAGTAGCTGGAATTACAGGCATGCGCTACCACGCCCGGCTGATTTTTTGATTTATTGTGGGATGAGGTCTCGCTGCCCAGGCGGGTCTCAAACCCACGGGCTCAGGCCATTCACTCACCTCAGCCTCCCAAAGGCACGGGATTACAGGCTGAGCCACCGAGCCCAGCTTCTTTTGCTTCTTTTTATAATGCGGTTGTTTGTTTTTTCCTTTTCAGCATGTTTGAGTTCCTTGTAGATCCAAGATGTTAAGCCTTTGTCAGATCTGATGTTGGCAAATACTTTTTCCCTGTCTGTAGGCTGTCTCCCTGCTCTCTTGATGGTTTCTTTGGCTTTGCAGAAGCTTGGCAGTTTAATGAGGTCCCACTTGTCTATCTTCTCTCTTATGACCTGTGGGTTTCAGGTTTTGTTCAGGAATTGGATGCCAGTTCCGATTTCCATGAGGTTATGTCCTTCATTTTCTAAGGTTGTTATGGTTTGAGGTTTTACATTTAGGTCTCTGATCCATTTGGAGTTAATCTTTGTGCATGGGGATAGATAGGGGTCCTGTTTCAATCTTCTGCATGTGGTCAGCCAGTTTTCCCAGCACCATTTACTGAATAGGTTCTCCTCTCCCCAGTGGTAGGTGGTGGAGGCTTTGTCGAAGATGAGTTGATAGAAAGTTAATTCAAGACTCAAGCTGGTGATCTCTGAAATGCATGCTTATAATTATATCCTGCCAATATCCTGCCTGCTGTATCAACTCCTGAAGCTTCCAGGTACTTTGCAGCAGCTGCAACATCAGCAGTCATCATTCCACCAGCTTTTTAAGGTCTGGGCAAATTTAGTGCAACCAGTGGCTTAAACCAATCATGGCTTATGTCTCCCTTTTATGGCCTTATCACCCACAGCTGCAGCCATTTTGCAGAAACAGGAAGTTTCCAGATAAAACCTTCTATTTTGATGCAAGAGCATGGGTGAGGAGAAATCACAGGGTAAGAGAGAAACCAAAGAGTGCATCAAATCCAAGTAAAAGGACCAAATAACACAGCAAAACAAGATCAAGGAGTGCACGGTTCCCGTAGGTGAAAATTAGTCAACCAACTGCTTACATCAAAAAGGAGGAGGTATGAGCATGTCCTGCCAGCTAGTGCAGAGAGGAGGAGAGAGGACTCTATGAAATAAGCTAAATCATTTAATATCTTAATGGCAGAACTCCAGGGACTTTCTGAGCACTGGCTATACCTAGGACATGAAATTAATTAAAGCTCCCTAACAATCAAAAGTTCCCAGTTTGGTTGCCAAGTTGTTAGATAATAGTTGCTATGATCACTAAGTTGCTGCATAGCCAATACTGCAAATTTTACCAATAAAAGCTTGTCACAAACTGCACCAATTTGCCAAGAGTTTTTCTGGTATTTGCCTACTCTTGACCCATGCATTTAATAAATTCATAATTAATTAAACTCAACTTGCTGCCATAACTTCTTCTCACTTACTTGGTCATAACATCTATATGGCATGAACACACCCTGGAATATGCTGGAATTCTTGTGCTGGTTAACTGAGGCTTCCAAAGACTGCTGCTTACCTTACTAGGGGAACAACGGTTGGGTCTCACTCCTTCACAAGTGGGTAGTGACCTCAACTGGAACACATAAAACGTTTATAGCCAACCAAGACCAATTTATGTCATAAAGTGACCAGACTAAGACTGACTGGGGGCGGGGGGAGGGTTCCAGGCACTTGAGGCCCTTAGTGCTAAGCCTGAGAAAGTCCCTGGCAAGCTGGGATGGTTGATCACCCTATAATATAACAAAGATAATAGTCTCCATATCACCCTGTAATTACAGTGTGGATAACCCTATCATTCATCCTGTAACCTTATAAGAGCTCATCCTATCCATTGAATATTTGAGTAATGGGTTCATTCACAGGTCAAGTAAAACTGAAAGTTGGTATTGTAAAACTGGATAATGCATACAGACTACAGTCCCATTGGTTGGAAATGAGTGATTCTATTCTATAAACCAGCAACTGCCCTGCAAGTGGAATGTTGACTCCCGGGGCTGTTTGACAATGTCTACAGACAGTTTTTATTGTCACAGCTGGGAGATGGTGCTACTTGCATCTAGTGGGTAGAAGCTATGAGTGCTGCTTAATGTCCTCCAACCCACAAGGAAGACCCCACTACAAAGAATTGTATGTCCGTGAATGCCGATAGTATCGAGGCTGATAAGCACTGAAATAAATCTTTTTTTTTGAGTCAGAGTCTCACTCTGCTGCCCAGGGGGTGGAGCACACCTGATTTCCCAGCTACTTGGGAGGCTGACCCTCAGATGGGAAAGGTCTGATCAGCCCGGGGATTTCAGAGGACATTGTAGACGGTGAAGATACATTCTTCTCTAAGGCCAAGGAGTGCTCACTCCTTCACTTTGAAGACAGGATGACAGAATCAGTGGCCGATGAGGTCAGTCTTACCCCACCCACATGTGTCTTGGTGTTCTCCTCAGATTCCCTGTGACCGCTTAGCAATAACTCCAAGTGCGGCTGCTAAGGGCTTCTACCCGAGACCCTCTCTGGCGGCGTGCCCTGGGGTGAATGCAGCTGCCTCACCCAGAGGTGGTCAGCCTCCCAAGTAGCTGGGACATCAGGTGTGCTTCACTACATGCAGTTAATAAAATAAATCTTTTAACATGTCCCCAAGAAGTTGGCTGGTTCAGAAAATTCCAAAAGAAAGATGAAGAACAAGAACTATACAAAAGTATGAAACATGCTAAATTGTCCAGAATTTCAACTTTGCTTCAACTCATGGAAGTAATTTAGAGAATTGGTTTTTTTCTATACTTTTGATTCACAGAAAGTTCGTCTTTGCAGCTATATGCTCAACAACGTATTTACAGATTCAGATTTGAAGGAATACTCGAGTCATTAATGTGACTGGGGCAGTAGCATATATTATCATACTGAGTGAAGGTATTAGCCTTACTGTACATCAGAGAGGTTTAGAAATTTTCCCAGAGTCACACCATGAGAAAGTGGCAGAGTCAGGACCTGAGCTCAGATTCCTTTGACTCCAGAGTCTGTATCCCTGCTGTTGCTTTACTGTCATAAGCTGGGTTTTCTGGAAGCAGATCTTGGGGTATTCTCATGAGTGACTTATTTAGGGAATGCTCTCAGGAGAAGCCTGCTCCATTGTGGGGGAAGTAAGATCTGGAGGAGGGAGCAGCCAGGATGTGGTTACAGGTGAACGTGGTCTCAGACTAATCCCACAAGAAGCTCTGAAGTATATACTGTACCACAGCATCTATCTGCCTTGAGATAAGGAGGGGGGATTTGCACCCATGGAAAAGTACTTGCTGGCCTGAGCCACTGGGGGGAGGGAGGACTCAGTCCAGGCACCTCTGGGTGAGGCAGCTGCATTCACCCCAGGGCACGCCCCCAGAGAGGGTCTCAGGTAGAAGCCCTTAGCAGTTGCACTTGGAGCTGTTGCTAAGTGGTCACAGGGAGTCTGAGGAGAACACCAAGACACATGTGGGTGGAGCAAGACTGACCTCATCGCCCACTGATCCTGTCATCCTGTCTTCAAAGTGAAGGAGTGAGCACTCATTGGCCCTAGAGAAGAATGCATCTCCACCATCTACAAGGTCCTCTGAAATCCCCGGGCTGATCAGATCCTTCCCGTCTGAGGCCCTGGGAGCCAGTGATCCAGCGTATCAGGACTCCTGGTGTCTGCCCCCAACTCTGCCACCCAGAGGAAGGGTGATCCTGACCCCAGCATCCTGACTCCTCCCCATGGCCTTGCCCTTGGCAAACCACCTACTGTCTCAACAATGAATGCTCCAGAGTCCAAGATACTTTTCCAGGAGCGGGGCAAGTGGGCGGTGAGCAACACCCACACCCACATCACATACCCCATCCCTGCCTGCGGCCACAGATGAATCTTGGTAACAGCCGGCCTGGCAGGCAGGGCTCAGTCCTGTGACTTCAAAGCAGAATTCACCTCCACTCTTCCTCACACCCCGTGCGGCACAGAAAACTGCTCAAGCCCCTGAAAGTCCAGGTCCAAGCCTTTGCCCAGGCTGTTCCCTCGGCCCAGAACACCCTTACCTCTGTCTCTCCTGGCTAACTTCCCTTCCTTCAAGACTCAGCTCAAGGTCTTCCGGGCTGTGCCCCCTCAATGTACAGGGTGGATCCCCCTCCTCAGCAGCTCCTCAGCATCCTCCATGGTGTATTATGGACCTTGCTTCCCACTCCTTCCAGATCTAACTTAAATGTGGATTGCCTGGGAGGCTTACTAACTCAGATGTCTACATCCTATGTCCACAGTCTGGGTCAGGAGATCAGGCCATGGGAGGAGCATGCTGGTGTCTGCAGAGGGACTCAGTACACTGCCATTTGAACTTCCACCTCGATCCTGAGCCAGGGGAGCCAGGGCACACCTTGAGAACCAACAGCGACTGTGCGTATCTCAGGGCCTGCAAGTTTGTCTTTTTCACCCTCAGTGGCAGCACAGAATCTTACACAGCAGCTGCTCAGCCAGGGCTGAGCTGAATCATCTATGAGAAAAGAGCATGGGAAGCTCAGACAAGCCCAGGAGACAGACAGTTACAATGCCCCTTCTGCACTGGTGGCTTGGGAAAATGTTCCCCTCCCACACTCCAGCTGGTGCCACAAAAAAACAATGCACCTCGGTCTAAACTCTCATTTTCTAGAGCAAAAGTCACTGACATCCACTGTTGCACATTTTTCTGCAAGAAATGCCAATGGGGTAAGAAGTTTTCCAAGACAACAGACCTCAGTTCTGCAGAAACCTGTGGAAGGATCCTGAAAAGAGGGGGAATGCAGATAAGACATTATTGAAGACAGGGGAATCCATCAGTTTCTTACTGCAAAGGAAAAGTTCTGCCAGCTGAATCCAGCTATCAGACAATACACAGATTGTGCTAATACCCGACCACTCAAAGCTACATTCCATTTCATGATCATAAACCTAGTAGATGAAAACACTTGAATTTAGATAACTGCAAATTGCTTTCTGAATCTTCATTTCCTACTAGTTCAATAGTCTCTCTATTCAGGACACCAACAAGATAGTTGATAATTCTGGAGGAAGTGGGCATTAAATTAAAGCAGGAGGGAAGAGGGTTAGACATTAAGGAGATGTCTCTGGCTTCCTAGGTGGAGAGGTAACTTCCTCCAGGGCAAGTTCAAATCCATGACTCTGGGTTGCTTTGTGAGGACAGGAAATGTCCTGGATCACACACCACTATTTTTGCAAAGTTCCCACTCAGGTATGAGAGCACTCCTGACCACTTTAAAGAAAATTGCAGCCCCCTTTTCTGTTTCCCACCTCTGTTTTGTTCTCCTTAGCGTTTCACATAATCTGATCATACATCATAATTTACTAATTCACTTTGTTTAAGGCCTGCCCACCTCCCGCCTGTTCACCAGCATATGAATTCCATGAGGGCAGGGATTTTGTCTGTTTTACTCACTGCCGTTCCCCAGTGTCTAGAACGGTGCCTGGTACATAGAAGGGGTTCATTGATATTCCTTGAATAAGAGAACAGATGGTTCTGTCCACTTTCTCTAAGAAGCTGCCTCCTCATTCTCAGTTTACCTCTCTGAAATGTCACCTGTCACTGTCTTTTAGAGGAGACATATCTACAGAAAATGATTTCAATAAAATTGAAACGTATGCTCTAAATTCCTTGACAACAGGGTCTATATGTCACCCAATTTTTTTTGGAGTCGGGTATCACTCTGTTGCCCAAGGTGAAGTGCAATGGCATGATCAAAGCTCACACCCCAGCCTAGACTTCCTGGGTTCAGGTGATTTTCAGCCTTCCAAGGAGTTGAGGTTACAGGTGCCACCACATCTGGTTTTTTGTTTTTTTGTAAAGACAAGGTCTTGCTATGTTGCCCAGACTGATCTCCAACTTCTGTGCCCAAGTAATCCTCTCTCCTCAGTCCTCCAAAGTGCAAGTGTTATAGGCAAGAGCCACCACCCCTGGCCTCTGCCTCTATATATTTCCCATTTCTATCCCTCATCCAACTCCTAAGTCCATCCAAAGAGTTCTGCCAATCTTTGACAATCCATGCCAATGACTATAGCTAGTGCAGAAACGGCAGGATTTTATTCACAGAAGAGTACATTTCAGCTTCAACTGGTGATATTAGCAGTGCAATCTCATAATTATGTATGGGGGATAGCTCTCATTCTCTACAAGTTGTAATTCTTACAAGTACCATGTCCAGTCTTCCTTCCTTCCCACCTGCCCTGCTGACCCAGAGACATGGCAGTGGTGGCTCCTTCCCCAGTTCTCCCCACAGACTTGAGAGTGACTTCCAGTTGTACAGTAGAGGATTCATGTCCAGAAAATTCCCGACCACACGGGACCCTAGCAGCTCTACCTCTCCCGATCGAGCTCCCACTGTTGTGCTGTGCAGCAGCAGAACATAAGTTTATGGTTTCCCTCCAAGGTCCTCCTGACCCACAGTGTCAGGGTACTGCTGAATAACTGGAGGAATGAAATTGAGTTTATGTTGCGCTTTTAAAGTTAGACGAGTTGTAGTTACTCATCTTGATGCTTCAAGTACAAGGCAAGCCACTCCATTCCTCATTCATGAGTCTGAAAAAAGTCATGTCGTATGAAGCCTTTCCAGTCAACTTGGGGTTCCAGCTCCTGGGACGCACAGCTCCCTCTGTCCTTCCCTTTCCTGGGGGCCATCAGTGCCTGGGTGGGTGCCCTGGGCACAGGTGACTGGCACTGTCCATTGGTTTGAACTAATTCATCTCTCATCTGTTCAACTCCTGTGAACTCTCACCACTTCATCCTCCATGCTCCAGGGAAGCCCCCAGAGCTGCAGGGCTCTCGCCACTTCACCCTCCATGCTCCAGGGAAGCCCCCAGGGCTGCTGGAGCACTGGGAGAGATGATATCCCTACAGGAGCTCAAAGGCTTCATTCCCTGGATGGGCTTGAGCAATCTGAGGTGCTTCACCAGGTGGGGAAACCCCAGGCAGGCATGAGGTCCAGGGGTGAAAGCGAGCATCAGGGCAAGTGCATGGCGTGGTGATGGGAGTGCGCCTTTCCTATGGAGAGCTGGTGATTATGAGATAACAGAGTCAAAATGTCCAGGAAACACCACGGGGGAAGTGTGGACAAGAGTGTCTTGACCTCCCCAGTCCCAATTCTCATCTTTCAACTGCTAGTAGTTCTTGACTATTTACACACCCGGTGT
>JAPVLO010004905.1:0-23344 GCA_027257055.1 Cephalopachus bancanus | reverse complement strand
ATTCTGTCACTCAGGCTGGAGTGCACTGGCACAATCACTGCTCACCACAGTCTCAGCCTCCTGAGTTCAGGCAATCCTTCTGACTCAGCCTCCCGAGTAGCTGGGACTATATGTATGTGCCTCCACTCCTGGATAATTTTTAAATTTTTTTGTAGAGATGGAATCTCACTATGTTGCCCAGGCTGGTCTTGAACTCCATGGCTCAAGCAATCCTCCTATCTTGGCCTCCCAAAGTGCTCGGATTACTGGCATGATCCACTGTGTCTTCCCTGACAATCTTTATTCTAATTTTTAAAATCTTTATTGAGTCATAATTAACCTGCAATAAGTTGCACATTTTAAAAGTGTACAGTTTGGTAAATTTGCCATAAGAATATATTTGTCCCTTGGTGATGTCTTCTTTTAGCCCCTTACTCCTCTAGCCCCAGGGAACCTCCGACCACTGGAGATTGGCTTTCATTTTCTAGAATTCTAAGTCAATGGGGCCATACAGCAAGTACTCTGTGTAAAGACCATTTATAGTTAGCATAATCACCACTTGCTCTCAGCTGTATATTTTCCCCATCTGTTCTTTTTTGTTTACTTATAATACATTTTAATTTCATCTTCATTTTCCACAGCTTTATAGAGGTAGAATTTACATGTCATAATGTCCACCCATGGTTTGATTATTTTTATTGCCTTTATAGAGTTGAGCACACAATAAACATTCCCAGCTTCACTTCCTCAGATCCCAAACCACTCATAGGCGCTCTCCAAGGTGTTGTGTTTTCTAGAATTTTCATGTAGATGAAATCATGCAGTATGTGTGCCTCTGTGTCCACCCTCTCTGCACCGTGTAAGGTGTTTATGACTCTTTCAGGGTTTTGAATGCATTGACAGTTTGTTTCTTCTAAAATGCTAAATAACATTCTATGACATGAGTACACCACCATGACCTGTTTGTTGATGGACATTTGGGTTGTTTCTAGTTTGAAGCATTATGAATAATGGCGCTGTGAACATTCAGACGCAAGTCTTGGTGTGGACATATGTTTACCTTTACCTTGGGTTTGTTCATAGGACCGAATTGCTGGGTAATGTGGTAAGCAGAAGTCTATCTTTTTAAGAATTAACCAATGTTTTTTCGATGGATATTTTCCGGTGATTGTTTTCCCAATGACTGATTGTTTTATGTTCCACTAGCACTGTATGAAAGCACGTGTCTCTGTCAACACTAATACTTCCAGATTTTGGATTATGGCCATTCTGGTGGGCGTGTTGTAGTCTCTCTTGGGGTTGATTGTTGTTTTCAAATAGTATGTGTGCTGGGTAGAATTTGGAGTTGATGGTCTTTGCTTTGCTTTTCTTCCTGCAGTAGGGGCATCATATCATGATCTTCTGGCTTATGTAGTATCAACCAGGAAGTCTGTTTTCCTTCTCACCATTGTGCCTTAGTATCTGGTGACTCTTTGCTCTTGGCTGCTCTCAAACTGTTATCTTTACCACTGGTTTTCAGCAATTTGATTGTGGTAGGTTTAGAAAGTATTTTTCATGTGTGTGTATATGTGTGTACAGGCCTTTTCTACTTGAGATTTTTTTGTGCTTCCTTAATCAGTTGACTTAGAGTTCCCTTCAAATTTAAAAATGTTTTTGGCTGCTATGTTTTCAGATCCTCTTCTCTCCTACTTCATGCCTTTTAAATGCCAAATATAGCCATGTTACACCCCTTGATGGCCTCCCACAGGTCACTGAGACTGTGCTCTTCCCCCCAATCTTTTCTGTCTCTGGGCAGCATTGGGATTTGTTTGATCGGGTTTATTTGATTGCTATTTCCTTAAGTTTGTGAGTCTGTTTTAGAAAAAACACATGGTCAAATTAGTAACCTAAATTTTGAAAATAAATAGGATTTAAGAAAGCCGATCCTTAAAACAGGCATTAACTTGGCAAGGGGTGGGTAAGCAAGACTTTGGGTGGCTGCTGCTTTCCTTATTTAGTAAAGCCTTTTTGGAACATAGCCATGCTCATGTATTTATGTGTCTTCTATGGCTCCTTGCGGTTATGTTGACAAAACTAGGAAGCTGAACCAAAGACCACATAGCTTGGAAGAACTAAAATATTCACTATGTCATCCTTTGCATCAAAGTTTGCATGGGCTGGGCACAGGGGTTCATGCTTATAATCCCAGGACTTATGAAGGCCTATTCAGAAGTATCATTTGAGCTCAGGAGTTTAAGACCAGCTTAGGCAACATAGCGAGACTTTGTTTCTACAAAAAAACTAAAAATTAGTTGTGTTTGGTGGTAAATGCCTATATTCCAAGCTATTCAAGAGGTTTAAGGGGAGAAGTGTCTGAACCCATGAGGTCGAGGCTGAGGTGAGCTACTGTGCTTCAGCCTGTGCAACAGAGTGAGAGCCTGACTCAAAGAAAAAAAAAAGAAGAGGTTTATGAACCATGGTCTGAAGGAGCCAGAAACAGATAGACTGAGCTGGACAGTTGTATGGATACTCAGGCTTAGACCACTTCTTATCACAAGTAGCACCACTGCTTTCCTTTTAAATATAAACTTTAAGTTTCCACAAAACACTTTATCTGATGCAACATTTAATGGTACATATGAGCATGCATGTCATTCATTTTTTTTACTCAATTTAACTACTAACAGTCACTGCCTAGTTTAACACCAGTTTGCTCTGCTATTAGAGACAAGTATCCAACTCTCCTTGGGAGCTGCAGGGCTTTAAGAGTCAAGAGCTCTAAAATATGCACTGTGTCCCGAGTGGGGACTCACATGACTTCAGTCCACGTGGCATGCTGTCCTCTTGGGCAAGGCTGTCACCTTTGCAAGTTCATAGCTGTCACCAAGAGTCCCCTTGGAGCTTTGGCAGGCCTGAGCAGACTGCCCGCCTCCTCTGCTCATGGCTGTGCATGTGACAGCCAGGGGTCAGCCCCCTTGAGGGAAGGGACACACGTGGCAGCCAGGGACAGCCCTCTCCAGGGAAGGGTCGCCTGGTGCCAGGGCCGGTGTTTGCCTCACTTGAACCCATCCCAGGACGAGAAGCCTCTGAACATCCATGTGTGACTTATCAGAACAAGCCTCTTGGAGATGGCCACTGAGCCCTTGAAGGGTTCCTGAAAAACATTCGTGGCAAAGGGAATCCTTCTTCTGCTGTAATGTCACATGAGAGGCCTTGGGGGAGAAATAGGGGAACAGGGACTCCAATCAACAAACACAGAGCAACGTTTAGCGTTCTGGGGGAGAAACAGTTTCCTCACAGTCACACACACACATACAAACACACTCACATGCTCACACACACTCACACTGCTCACACACATACTCACAGACATCCTCACTTACTCAAACATATGCATACTCACACAGTCTCACACTCACAGACACATACACACACTCACTCATGCACACATGCATACTCACATGCTTACACATTCACACACACCCCCACACACTCACACACATACACACACTCACATGCTAACACACATGCTCACACACTCACATGCTCATGCACACTCACATACACATATGCTTGTACACATTCATGTGCTTGCACACTCATACACATCCACACACACTCACATACATGCACACTACACACTCACTCACATACATGCACATTCACACATATTCACATGCACGCACACCCACCCACTTACTCACTCACACACACAGAGGCTTCCTCACCCCCTCCCCATGAGTCCTCCCTAGAGCAGTCCTCCTTTGTCTTGGGCACACGTCCAGAGTCCTGTCTGTCTCTAGCACATGCAGCCAGGACAATGTGCACTCTTGTCACACTCTCTCAACTGTTGGCCACTTTGCTCACTTCTGCTCTGACTTGCAGACTTCCCATCAGCTGGTCCATCATCCCATGAGGGAAGTGCTATCCTTGTCCTGTTTGGAGTCATGGATCTGGGAGCTTGGCGAGGTGACGCAGACCTGGTGTATGTCGCGTGTGGCATGTGGCTGTCTGCTGGATAGGCATGGCCACTCACCTTCGCATGTGTACATATATTGGGGGACTGGAGAATCTGCAGGAACAGTGGCTTCCATGGAATTCCTTCAGTAGCATCAGTACCTGCCTTGATTTGTAACGCTGTTTCCTACAGGTATTTGGTTACACGTTCTGTAGTGCAGCTTTAAAAAAAGTCAATCTCAACAGATAAAAGTGCCATAGTCACATTATATGACATTTGTCTACATCTGCTATGCCACTAGTCACAGCACGTGTGTTTGTGTCCTTCAAGCTAATGTGCTTCCTGTGTAGGGGTGGCAAGTGCGGCTGGGAAACCTACTCCCTCCTCGGCAGGGAGGTCGAGCTGCTTCCTGTTCCTCATGTGGACAGTCGCTCTGTTAACTTCCCCACCATGTGTTGTTCTGTCCATACGTGCTGGGCAGAGAAAGCGGTCAGTTCTGATCTCTGGAAGAGCCTGATGGCCCAGTGTGCCACCACCCAGCTGTGTGAGTTTCCATCTGCCTGGGACTCAATTTCTCCAGGCTTGGCACAGCTCTAGAACTGTGCAAGAGGGGTGTTGAGGCTGGGTCTTCTCCTCTGCAACCTCGAGACCACTGGTATCCTACAAACTCTTGGGCACCTTACCCAGTGTTTTTAGATACGTAAGGATGCAATTTCATGCATGAAAGTTCAATAAAGCATTTTTAATATATTCAATTCTTCAAATTTAAACCAGACACCTGGCTTTGGTGGAATTTTCAATGGAGTTTATATCCCTCCAAGCCTCTGATATTTGTAACTGTTCACATGTTAACCCAAACCATTCACTCATTCACCTCAGTAAAAGCATATTTTGGGATTTTATGTGCCGGGATTGGACATCAAAGAATAGTTTTCTTGACAAAGCTTTTACTAGCCAAGTCTGAATTTGTAACAGACCCTGTGCAGCAGCAAGCATGTCTGGTGAGCTCTGTTCCACAGTGGGACAGGTGACTGTGTCTGGCAGATGCATATGCCAGTTTTCTCGTCAGGACGTTTGGGAAGAGTCCCTGAACACCATGCACATGGAACCCATCTGCCTCTCCTCACACTACTTTTGCTTTGGTTTTCTTTCTCAGAAGGGATTTTCTCTAATCAGGCTAGCCTCAGGCTTACCCGGCCAGGTGATTCAAAAGGCTTCAGACTCATAGCCCATGAGCTGCTTCTGGTCAGGCAGGAATCTGCTGAGCAGATTATTAAGTGGAAGAACAGAGTAAAGGCCCTCTGGAGCTGTGCAGGGGAGGGTCTTTCTTTGCCCCTCCTGGTCTCAGTCTCTGCCCTGCTCTAAGGTGACCCAGATCTGTTCTGGCTGCATCCAAGTCAGTGAGCATCTCTCCCTTATAAGTGCACATGGGGGGTGGGGTGGTCCAAAGATCCCCTCACCTGAGCGAGGAGCTGGGCCTCCCTCGGCTGCATGGTCTTTGACTCCAGCCTCATTTACACCCCTGAAAAGAGCCCAGATGGTTGAAGCCTATGCAGGGTGCTGAAATGTGGGGGGAGTGTGTGTCTTCACTTTCTGGGATGATCCACTGGTGACCTTGCTCCACAGGTTGACAACATTCCTGCTTCTCCTCCTGGAAACTGAGACATTAGGGGTACAGATTCTGACCTGAGAACTCTGAAATGACCAGCTGTGTGACTTCTCTTGGACCAGACTCAAGACTCATGAATCACACCTAAGGCTTTGAGGCTGTTTTTCCTGAAAATCCCAACCTGGTGTTCCCTTTTGAGCACTCCTCAGCGTGAGTGGGAAGGACTGACTGCCTGGATTTCCACTGGGATCCTCCTCCTGCCATCCCACTATACATTGCTGTGTGGATGTCGGGGGGAGGGGTCCAGGTCCTAGAGGGAGACTCTCTCCCAAATAACCATGGGAGCTTGTCATGGTCCTCCTTTTCTAAAAATGCTGCTGTTCAGTTAGCAATCAAGCTAGAAGTAGACTCAGCAAAGTAGATGTCAACCTGTGAGCAGAAGAAGTCACAGTTGGAAGACGGAGGTTATCAGGGGAACTCAGCTTTTGGCTTTCAATAATGCAAATGGTGTTGATGAAGAAATGTTAAGTAGTCTTCTCTATCCAGGAATGTCTGAAAAAGACAAAATCGGCTTAAATTTTTAAAAAAGTTTTGTTTCACATAAGGAAAAGCATGACTGGGAAAAACCAATAACACCCACCCCTTGAGACTGGGTGAGCTCTGGGCAGGAGGGGTGCTGTGTCAGCCCAGTCCATGGAGACTGGGTCACACACAGAAGGAAAGGACTCAGGCCAAGTGGCCTCAGCATCCTCAGGAGCCACCATCAGCATGCAATTGGTCTGAAGCCACGTCAGGGACACACTGAACATGAGAACTTTGGGCAGAGTCTGGAAAGCCCACGTCCCCTGGAGTGGGGCCTTGTACCACCAGCCCACTGGCCTCCTACAGGCCCTCTGGAGCATGGGAGGTGGGCACTGTGTGTATGCCATCTGGACATGCCACCTGTCAGTGCTGCAGGGAGGCCTGTTTCTTATGTTTAGCAGACTAAGCTGAACATCACATCTGCTGCCCTGAGTGTGTCTGCCTTCTTGTGGGCTCCATGTGAGGGGAGGGTCCCAGGGCCCAGGGCCTGCATGGCGACCCTGGAGGCAAGTACTACCTGGTGAAAGCTCCTGGTGTCTCTTGAGCATCCTGTAGGGTACTCCTTTGACAGATAGGGCGGGGGGAGCTGGGGAAGAGTGTGGAGACAAGAATGGGAGTTAAACTTTGACCCACAGGTGTGAGCATGGAGAACTTATGTAATTGAGGCATCTGGGCCTCATCTCTGAGGGACATGTGTGTCCACTGCAGGCCAGTCTCAGTTCCATTCAGGAACTAGAGAGCGTGCCCACATTTGTCATTTTTCTAAACATTTTCCCAAAGAGGAAATATTTCCCCATTTGAAGAAAACTTTCAAAGGAAAAGGAACACTGCAGACATTTCCACAATGCATGTGTGAGGCTGCCCATGGAGTGAGTGACATCTCTGCAATGCATGTGTGGGATTGCCCATGGGGTGGGTGACATCTCTGCAATGTGTGTTTGGCTGCCCATGTTGTGGGTGACATTTTCGTGATGTGTATCTGGAACTGCCCATGGGGTGGTGACATCTCCACCAGGCATGTCCAGTGCTGCCCATGGTATGGTTGTCTCTGGAGGACCACAGTCTTGTGAAGGGCCAAATGGGCTGCTGGTCCAGCAGTCCTAGCTCACTGGGTATTGCTTTCAACTGACCTCACCATTGCTCAGATTATTCCATGGACGAAACACGCATCATCTCCCTTAGACAAGGCTGGTATTCAGGGCTGCCAGAGCAGCCACACTCCAAGATCATGGGATAATTGGCCCTTGGGTCGCTGATGGAGACCCCAGCTCAAGGCCCAACATGTGCCTGGGGTGTGTATCTGCAACTTCCAGCCTAGTTTTCAGCTCATTTTACATACTCTGAAGGGGCAGCCAGAGCCACATTGAAGCTGAGTAAACTCTTTTTTTTTTTTTGCACTATACCACCACTGCCAATCTAATCCCTCCCCCTAAAAAGTTTTCCACTACTGCCAATCACTTTCTTTTTTTTTTTCATTAATCAGTATTTTTTATTATGGTTTTGTGGGGTACAGTTAAGGGTTAGGTGTACAATTAATTTCATTCAGGCACCCTGTTGATAAGAGGTGTTTTCCCATCCCCTGACAGATATTTGCCACTGTTAATCTCATCCCCCTCCCCCCCATAGCTTCTCAGTACCAGCAGTCATTTTCTTATAATATTGCATTGGATGTTCAAGGTCCATTATATGAGTGAGAACATGTGATATTCTGATCTTTGTTTCTGTGAGAGGTCACCCAGTATTATAGACTCCAGTTCCATCCAGGTTGCAGCGAAATTCATGATTTTGCTCTTTTTTATGGCTGCGTAGTATTCTATTGTGTATATGTACCGCATTTTTTAAATCCGGTCCTCTTTTGATGGGCAGCATGGTTGTTTCCAGGTTCTTGCTATTGTGAACAATGCTGCGATAAACATATGTGTGCAGGTATCTTTTTTATAGAGTGATTTGTGTTCTTCAGGGTATATTCCCAGTAGGGGGATTGCAGGGTCATATGGAAGGTCAATTTTTAGAGCTTTTAGGAAGAGCCACACTGCTTTCCACAGAGGTTGCACTAGTTTACACTCCCACCAACAGTGTAGAAGTGTTCCCTTTTCACCACACCCTCTCCAGCAGCTGTTATTTTTTGAGTTGTTGATAATTGACTGGAGTTAGGTGGTATCTTAGTGTGGTTTTGATTTGCATCTCCCTGATGATTAGTGAGGTTGAGCATTTCTTCATGTGTTTGTTGGCTGCTCAAGTGTCTTCTTTTGTGAAGTGTCTGTTCATATATTTTGCCCATTTTATAATGGGGTTGTTTGTTTTCTTCTTTTCAGTACGTTTCAGTTCCTTGTAGATCCAGGATGTTAAGCCTTTGTCAGACCTAGAGTTGGCAAATACTTTTTCCCAGTCTGTAGGCTGTCTCACTGCTCTCTTGATGGTTTCTTTGGCTTTGCAGAAACTTGTCAGTTTAATAAGGTCCCATTTGTCTATCTTCTCTCTTAAGTCCTGTGGGTTTTGGGTTTTGTACAGGAATTGGATGCCAGTTCCGATTTCCATGAGAGTATTTCCTTCCTTTTCTAAGGTTCTTATGGTTTGAGGTTTTACATTTAAGTCTCTGATCCATTTGGAGTTAACCTTTGTGCATGGGGATAGATAGGGATCCTGCTTAAATCTTCTACATGTGGTCAGCCAATTTTCCCAGCACCATTTACTGAATAGGTTCTCCTCTCCCCATTGGTAGGTGGTGGGGGCTTTGTTGAAGATGAGTTGGTTGAGAAATTGAGGTTTTGCTTCTGGAATCTCAATTCTATTCCATTGATCTATATGCCTGTTCCTGTACCAATACCAAGCTGTTTTGATGATTGTAGCTTTATAGTAAAGTTTGAAATCTGGTATTGTGACACCTGCTTTTTTTTTTTTTTTTTTTTTTTGCTGAGGATTGTTCTGGCTATTCTTGGACGTTTGTGTTTCCATATGAATTCCTGTGTTGTTTTTTCTAGGTCTGAGAAGAATGTTGTTGGTAATTTAATGGGTATTGCATTGAATTTGTAGATTGCCTTTGGTAAGATAGACATCTTCACAATGTTGATTCTTCCGATCCATGAGCATGGGAAGTTTTTCCACTTGTTCGTGTCAGCTTTGATTTCTTTGAGCAGTGTTTTGTAATTTTCATTGTAAAGGTCTTTCACGTCTCTGGTTAGGAAGATGCCAAGGTATTTCATTTTTTGGTGGCTATTGTGAATGGAACTGTGTTTTTTATTTGGGTTTCTGTTTGTTTATTATTGGTGTAGAGAAATGCGATTGTCTTTTGTACATTTATTTTGTACCCTGAGACTTTGCCAAAGGCTTTTATCAATGTAAGGAGGCCTTTGACAGATTCTCTTGGGTTTTCAAGGTACACCATCATATCATCTGCATAGAGAGATAACTTGACTTCCTATTTTCCTATTTGAATACCTCTGATTGCCTCCTTTTCTCTGATTGCTTTAGCCAGTACTTCCAATACTATGTTGAACAGGAGGGGAGAGAGTGGGCATCCTTGTCTAGTTCCAGTTTTCAGGGTAATTGGCTCCAATTTTTGTCTATTTAGGAGTATGCTGGCTGTGGGTTTCTCGTAGATGGCTTTTACTAGTTTGAGGTATGTTCCCCTATGCCTAGGTGTTCAAGGGTTTTTAACATGAAGGGGTGCTGGATTTTATCAAAAGATTTTTCTGCATCTAGTGATATGATCATGTGGTTTTTGTTTTGACATATTTTGATGTATTTAATTACATTTATGGTTTTACGAATGTTGAACCAGCCTTGCATGCCAGGAATGAAGCCTACTTGGTCATGGTGGATGATTTTTGAGATGTATTGCTGAATCCGGTTTGCTAGGATCTTTTTGAGAATTTTAGCATCTATGTTCATCAAAGATACTGGCCTGTAGTTCTCTTTCTTTGTTGGATCCTTACCTGGCTTGGGTATCAATGTGATGTTGGCTTCGTAAAATGATTTGGGGAGAGTTCCATCTTTTTCAATCGCCTGGAATACCTTCAGTAGAATTGGTATCAGCTCCTCCTTGAATGTCTTGTAGAATTCTGCTGGAAAGCCATCTGGACCAGGACTTTTTTTTGTAGGAAGTTTTCTTATTACGTAGTCGATTTCTTTGATTGTTATTGGTCTATTTAGGGTCTCAATTTCTTCTTGTTCCAACCTAGGTAGGTTGTGTGATGTCAGAAAGTCCTCCATTTCCTTGTGGTTTTCAAGTTTGTTTCCATACAAGTGTATGTACTAGTCTCTAATGAGCTTTTGTATTTCTTCAGGGTCAGATATGACTTCATCTTTTGTGTTTCTGATTATGCTTATTTGGTTTTTTCCTCATTTTTTCTTGGTCAGTCTAGCTAGGGGACCATCAATCTTGTTTACCCTTTCAAAGAACCAGCTTTTAGTTTCATTGATTTTTTGTATTATCTTTTTGTCTTCTATGTCCTGGATTTGGGCTTTTATTTTGGTGATCTGGATTCTTCTGCTGAAATTAGGGTTTTTGTGGTCTTGCTTTTCCAGCTTCTTTAGGTGGCTTGTTAGGTTGTGAATTTCTGTTCCTTCCATTTTCTTCATGTGTGATTATAGGGATATAAATTCACCTCTTACCACAGCTTTCAGGGCGTCCCAGAGATTCTGGTAAGATGTTTCTTCATTTTCTTTTGTTTCCAGGTATCTTTTGATCCCTATTTTGATTTCGTCATTGACTCAGGAGTTGTTTAGCATCATGCTGTTTAGTGTCCATGTCTTTGTGGGTTTTGGGGGGACTTCGTTGGTGTCAATGTTTATTTTTATTCCACTGTGGTCCGAGAAGGTGTTTGGTAGAATTTTGGTCCTTTTAAATTTGCTCATGCTTGATTTATGGCCAAGTATGTGGTCGATCTTAGAATATGTTCCATGTGGTGATGAGTAGAATGTGTATTCTGTGGTCTTTGGATGGAGTGTTCTGTAGGTATCACTTAAGTCCATTTGGTCCAAAGTCACATTGAGGTTCCGGATCTCCTTGCTGATTTTTTGTCCTGATGATCTGTCTAGGGTTGTGAGTGGGGTATTAAATTCCCCAGTTATGATAGTGGTAGAGTCAATATCTTTCTTTAGTTTTCCAAGAAGTTGCTTTATGAAAGTTGGCGCACCTATGTTGGGTGCATATATGTTTAGGATAGCTATTTCTTGTTGATGGATTGAGCCTTTTATCATTATGTAGTGGCCTTCTGTATCTTTTTTGATTTTTAAAAGCTTGAAGGATATTTTGCTGAAATTAAGATCGCTACTCCTCCTTTCTTTTGTATTCTGTTCGCCTGAAAGTTTGTTTCCCATCCTCTTACTTTGAGTCTGTGGGTGTCCTTTCTAGTGAGGTGAGTCTCTTGAAGGCAATAGATTGTTGCCTGATGATATTTTATCAATTTTGCCATTCTATGTCTTTTCAGTGGTGCATTTAGTCCATTCACATTTAGGCTAATAATTGAAATGCAAGAGTTGATCCCTGTCATAAGGTTCTACAGAGTTGATCCTGTTTATTTGTTGTCTTTCTTTGGGTTTTGGAGTTGGTTCATGTGTGTTTTTAATCTTTTGCCTGTACTCTTGTGAAGAATGCTGTTGTTCTTTTTTCTTTTTCTTCTGTGTTCAGTACTTTCTTGAGTGTTTCTTGTAGAGATGGTCTGGTGGTAGTGTAGGTTCTTAGGGATTGGATGTCTGGAAAAGATTTCAATTCTCCCTCACTAATGAAGTTTAGTTTGACTGGGTAGGTTATTCTTGGTTGAAATTGTTTCTCTTTTAGAACTTTGAAGATAGGGCTCCAGGCTCTTCTGGCCTGAAGGGTTTCTGTGGATAAATCTGTGCTATTCTAATTGTTTTCCCTAGTAGGTAGTCTGGCCTTTTTCTCTTGCTGCCTTTAGGATTTTTCCCTTATAGCTACTTTGTTTAGGCGAATTATTATGTGTCTGGGAGTTGGTCTTCTCGTTTGTTGTCTTGCAGGGGTTCTCTGAATCTCTTGTGTTTGAATTTTTTCATCCTTAATGAGATGAGGGAAGTTTTCTTGAATGATTTCATGAAATGTTTGATCCAGTGTGGCTTCTGTTTCTCTTTCTGCCTCAGGAAGCCCAATTATTCTTAGGTTTGGTCTCTTGAAGTGAACATTCATCTCTTGCAGGTTTTGTTCTGTCTTTTTGAGCTTCTTTTCTATGCTTTTGACAGTTTGGGTTAGTTCTGTGTTTTGGTCTTCATGCTCTGAGATTCTTTCTTCGGCTTGGCTGATTCTGCTTTCCATGTGTATTAGTCTGTTGTTCATTTCCATCACAGTATTCTTTACTGCTGTCATTTCTGACAACAGCTCCTTCCTATTTTCCTCTTGTCTCTCCTCAATTTTTTAATTCTCTCCATTAATGCCCTTGATGTCTGGGTTTGTTGCATGTAACCAGTCATTCTGGGGACTCTTCATTGTCTGTGTTGCAGAATCTGTTTTCTCAGTGTCTGATTTCCCAGGGGTCTGTGTAGGACCTATATTCTTCTTTTAGTTTTTCTTCATTTTTGCGGTTTTTTCCCCCTCTCTACTTTTTCCTTCCCTCCAATTAAAGAATTGTCTTCTTTAATTCTGTTATTCAGGGGTAAAGGGATTGGCTTTACTTCTGTTTGTTCAATCTCCTATTCTTTATGTATGTCCTCTTACTTTGTTAAATTCTGAAGTTGCACTGTAGGTTGGAGGTGGTCTTTTTTGCAGTTTTGAGATGTATTTAAGGGGAGAGCTGTGATTCAAAATCTGTCTGCAGGTCCTGGTATTCCCTGACAGGCGTGTGGATAATGTGGAACCCACTCCCACTGTCCTGGAATCTGTCCGTGCAGTGGGGCTGTAGGTTTACTCCCTGAAATAAAATGTGGTTAGCAGAGGGGAGAGAATGGAGCAGATAGTGGGTTGAAGAGGGGAGTGGAGAGATAGAGAAGTAAGGGGGGAAACAAACGAGTGTGCCAACAAATAGAGAGTGAGGCCTATACTGAAACAGATAAAAACAATAGACCACAGCTACAGTCGAACCAACTCTCATACAAACAAAAATAAAACATATAGTGATGCTAATATACAAGCTAACCAACCACCTTGTTAGTGTGCTGTTCCTCTATACAAAGATATGGTTTACAGAGAGAAGAAAAGAGAAGAAAAGGAAAAGGAAAAAAGAAAAAAGGGAACAATACAGTAGGAATAGAATTAAGTCATTAAACTGATAGAATCAATGAAGCACACTCTGAGACCTTTCGTTTAAGTCCAATGTCCTTTCAGGTCTGATTTCTAGTTTTCTTTTCAAGCTGGTAAATTAGTTTGCAGTTAGAGTCAATTGTCCCTGATCTGCTGTGAAGGACAGTTCAGATCAACCTTCCTTCAGCAGTTTGGTCTATGTCTTTATCAATCTTGTTTCTCCCGTTTCGGTGTTACCTTGAAACGCCAGCAGGTGGTGTTATCTCATCTGCTCACTCCAGAGGGGGTAGGGCCGAACAGGAACAAGATGGCTGCCTGCCTCCGAGCAGGCAACAGGAGCCCCATACCAGGCAGGCAGGACAATCTCAGACGCAGGATAGGTGGCAGCAATCCCAGCAGATCTTCCCTGATGCGGTTTGCTGTGGATCTCCTCGGGCCGCGTGGTGCGATATGCTGCCCCTCTCAGAGGCTGCGGCGGTGGTGGTGCCGGTGACGGCAGTGGCAGCGGCGGTGGGGGGAGGGGCGGCGGCGGCAGCAGTGGGACCATTTGGAATGCAGTCAAAACTGTCCAGTCGTTCCGATGGAAGTGGTCGAGCTCTGTCTGTAGAGCAGACTGTGATGCTGGGGTCCCCAGCCCCCTGGGGCGAGAGTCAGAGACCCACTGCAGATATCTCTTGCAGAGGGCTTCAGATGCCGGGTTGTCCTGTCACCATCTTGCCACATCCTGACTCTGAGTAAACTCTTGAAAGTCAGTTTCTTGCCTCCACATGCTATCTGCTTGTATTTTATTATGAAAACAGATCCCCTGGATAGAAACTGTGGATGGCGGTGGACTATGGAGGTATAACAGGGGCCCAAAGTCAGTCCCTGAAGATCACTTGTGCTCAGAGGGGCCTGGGGCGGCCCCCTAAGATGCTATTGGGTGAAGGTTCCCTGGTTTCACACCTAGATCAGCCGAGGAAGCCAGCAGGCCCTCCAGAATCTTGACACTCTCTCTCCTGGGCTCTGTTCCTCCCTGAGTCTCTAATTCTACCCTTACAATGAAGGGTATATTTTATGGAACCACTCTGTCAAGCGAGAGGTGGAACGCTTAAAAGATGTTTTCCCAAACATGCAGGTATTCAATCTAGTGTTGGTTAATGAGCAGTGACCACAGAGACTCTGTCACTGCTGCCCTTAACAAGATATTTCCAGATGAGAGCCAAAGCACAGTTGTTGCAGGAGATCCTCTGAACAACAGCAAACCTAAATGAAGAAGCTGAACCCTTAGCATTAAAAGGCCAGTTTCATGACATCAAAGGCAGCTGTTTCTGGACAGGTCTGAAGACAGAGCCAAGGCAGCTGCACCAGGTGTTGGGACATTGGGGAATCAGCAAGAGGCAGGCTTCCCATCCACAGCACAGTCGGCTGTCCCCCATCCCAGACAAGGCCAGCAGGCGAGGGGCTAGCAGGTGGCCCTTGTCCAGGTGGATGTGAAATCCTGTATTTGCAGAGGTCCAGAGCAATCCCTTCTTGTCACACGTCTACTGTGTGTTTCTCCATTTAAACAAAGCATAAGAAGTAAGACTTCACCCACTCATCTCTAACATCTTTTGGTTTCTTTTACATTTGGCCTTTGTCTTCTGGACAAAGTCTGAATTAGAATGTTAGAGTTGGAGGGAGACTAGAGGCTATGATCGAAGCTTTCTTGGATAACGAACAAGAAACACATTCCAGTGCTTTCTAAAGGTACTGGATTTTCATTCTTTGCTGCACCCTCCCAGAGTATGTGAGGAGAAGCCAGAGAGAATGTGGGAATGGAAAGGGATGGAAAAGGGGACTTCATTGGCCCCCTCAAGCCAGGGTTTTATATTGAATGTCCTGTGGAGTTACATTTAGGGAACTACTGTGACTTGGCAGAAACCCACCACCATACAGCCTAACTTTTCAAACCCAAAGAGTGATATCCCTTTCCCTGACCTGAGGGTCTAAATGTTAATCTCCTAAGTAAATGTCATCTCCATGCAGAAGTGCACATGGCAGACCTCCCTCTCCTGATCCTGGTGCAGCACTGTGTGTACATATAGGTGTCTGTCTTAATCTCTCCATGCAGATATGCACATAGCAGGGCTTCCCCGACCTGAGCGTGGTGCAGGGCTGTGTCTGCTGCTGCTGTGTGTACATGTGCATGCCTCTCTTTATGCCTGTGGACTTTCCACATGAGTAAAGCATGTCTTCCCCTGCTTGCAAAGACAGGAGGCTCATGTCTCCTCAGGCTGTCTCCCATCTCCTGGATGAACAGCTCTGGAAGGCGCTCTGGGCAGGCTGTGTCACTGAGCAAGGGCAGGAAGGAGCCACCAGGTGCAGGGCCTGGGCTCAGCCTCTCGCCTGGTGATTTTTGACAGGGTCGTCCACAACAGCAACTGGGAAGCCGTGCTGTGCAGCTGTGCACATGCTCCAGGGACTCTTCCAGGTTGGTGTCCCCTCCTGATTTCAAGAGAACCTGTGTGCTCCTCATTTCCATGTGACCACCCCAGGTTCTCTGCTGCTGGCAGGTGGCATGCATGAGGGTCATGTGGTCACGGGCCAGCGTGAACGGGTTCCCACTCAGTGGGGTGCCCAAAATGAGGCCAAGCCAGTGCTCTGCCAGTCCTCCCAGAGCCAGGTTTCCCACCCACGAAGCCCTGTTGGCTGCCTCATCCTCCACTGCGTACCTGTTCCACCTTCTTCTGTGTGGCTCTGAGTCTGTCACATGCTTCCTTGCTCTGAAGCTGTTGCTTGCCTGCCCTCCTCTCTGTCTCCTCCCTGTGTCTTCGTCCTTCCTGACATCTGGTCAGCCATTGTCAACACCATGACCTCACCATCCATCCTATTCTTACTCCTGCCCTTTGACTTCTGACCCTACCATCGTGTGGAAACTCCCACTTCTTGAGGGAACTCCTTACCTCCCTTGACCTCCCAGTCCTGGGTCTCCTTGGTCTCTCAGAAGTGGGTGGTCTCTGACCCCTTGTTGGGCCAAGACACCCTCCTCCTTCCCTGGCTTGCTCTCCCCTTCCTCACTCCTCCTTCCATGTCCCCCTTCCTCCTGACCTCAGGCCTCTGATCCCGACTGCATCTGGGTAGAGGCAACATAGTGTCAGTGCCCCTGGGCTCCAGGACTCTTGACTCTGCAGTGAGCTGAAATGATTGATATGCATGTCACCTGCACTTAGAGCCCTCACCTGAAACCTGCCCTAAAGGGAAGTTCCTCTGTACCTCTGGCCTTCAGGGAAGCCCATGGACTGTTCCTGGGGCTTCATTCTCCCTGAAACCACCAAAGTTTCTGCTTCTCCTTCATGGTCTCCTCCTCATCAGTCACTCATGCTTGGGCATGGCTTCTCCTGGGTCCAGCTCCTTCTGTGAGTCCAGTGTCCTCTCAGTGGTGATGTGCTCATGCCCACAACCCCTGCCTTCGGCACTCAGTACTCTACCACCATCACCTCTGCACACCTGGGCAGAGGGCATTCCCTCAGCTGTGTCCTCATCCCAAGACGTCCCTTGACAGCAGTCTGCCCTGCATCCTGACAGGCTTAGGCTCTTACCTTCTCTAGGACACATGCCCGTGTGCCAACAACCTTCACTACCATGCTCCGGGCCTGTCTGTGACCTGCCTGGCCTGTGGGCTCCTCCATCTCTGATTCTGTAATGATTGGCAGGTAGAAATTGCACAGAAGTTGCTGACGCCTACCTAATACCCCTTTCCACAGAGCACCACCAGGCAGGCTCTCAGCTGAGTGAAATGTCCCTCACCCCTGTAGCATGGGTCACCTAGAACCTGACATATCCAAGGGAGCCTGTGTTCTCAATCCAACACTCCAGTTACAGTGGCCTTGTGATAGCAGCTCAGTTGAATTATTTTCCTGGATGGAAGAGAGTCATGTGTAAGGTGAAGCAGAACCCTCGCTCTGAATGACACTTTGTTAATCCTGGACAGCAGGGAGCCCTGCAGCTTCTTGTAGAAAGCATTGAAACAATGTTTCAGGGAAGTGGAAAAGAATTCATTTAAATATTTCTTGAGATGTCAAATAAGTTTCACTTCACTTTACACTAAAGAGAGTCATCTTCAGCGTTTACTTTTTAATTGGACATATTTACTCTAAACTTGTTAGAGTAAATGGGAGTGGTTTTAGGAGAAAAGCAATACATAAAAGTGAGGCCACTGAGGAAACGCCTGGTCTTCAGTCCACCAACCCAGAGTTCTTAGGTAGGCTGTTGTTGGGGGTGTTAGATCTGGGTGGGTGGGTGGGATGGGCTTCAGAGCTTCTGAGTCACTGGAGCTTGTGTGCACTCAGATGAGGACACGAAGGAAACACCAAGAGAGAGGAAAGGTCTTTGATTTTAGTGAATTTTAAGAAGTGTCTGTTTTGCTAAAAGGCAACTGAACACCTGGGTAGCCATTTTATGGTGGGTTTTTTCAGGACAATATTTTCCAAACACCTCGATGGGAGAGTTTTGCCTGGAGGGCAAGCATCAGCTGATGGGCAGGTGTGACGGGTTGCCACTCCTGTTCCACACATGAGAAAAACCCCCCTTTCATGTTTGATAAACAATTTCCATTCCTTTGATTTTTTAAAATATACTTTGAGGTCGGCAGAATTGTGTTCTAGCACAAATATGCAACTGCCCTGACAAGGTGTAAAGCCACAGGACTCTCTCCCATTGTGATTGGGCTGGGCACCACAAAAACACAAAAGCAAGCTACATTCTTGTTCAGTGTGTGATTGTACAACACACACGTGCACGCACAGACACTAAACAGCTTGGTGCAAAGTCCACCGCAGGTGCTGCTTGGGATACTACAGGTGCCACTGGGAGATGATATTTCACATGGTGGGTGTCCACACAGGTCACGTAGGTGAGCAAAAGAGTCGAGATGTGAGGGGACTGAGATTTATGGGAAGCCCAGCTATGGCGGAAACCCACACACTGTCTAAAAAGGCAGGCTGTCCTCACTTCCAGTTGATGACTGTCAAATACAGACATCAGACAATAGCGTCCAGTCTTCTGGTTATTTGACCTGTGTTTTTTTTTCAAGTAACTGATTTCTAAAATGTTACTTCAACAAAATCAGTCTATGGGCCACCAAAGATGATGCTTGGTTTGCCAACTTGCAACTTCTAGCCTACAATCTTTGTTTTCAAACATTGTTTTCAAAAGCAGAATCCATTTTCAAATGGAGTCAAGCATGAATTCCTAATGCAAAAACTGATGGAAATTATTTTCCATGTACATCAAATCATGTCGTTAGCTCAGCTTTCTAATATTTATATATTACAACTAAGAAGATGGTGAGGTTGCTTTGAGAGACATTTGGAAGCTAGAGTCATGGTTAATGGGTCATGACAACTGTTTTACATAATCTCAGCAGCCTAATCATGTCAACATCATGACATTCGAACAAAAAACTAATCCTCACAGATGCAGAAAGGTCATGGCAAATGATGATTTTTTATTAAAGGATGTCTTCCAAACCTGGGATATTTCCAAATTAGACTAGATCAGGTAACTTAAAGATAAGTAGTAAAAAAATTTTCCAAGGTGAATCAATTAACAAAGTGTAAAGACTTCTCCTTTCCTTACCATCAAATAAATGTCAGAAGAATGCACATCAAAACTACAGTGAGATACCACCTCACATAGCCATAATGATAATGGATATCATTAAAAAGTCAAAAAAACAATAGCTGCTGGCAAGGCTGCGGAGAAAAGGGAACACTTCCACACTGTCAGTGGGAATAGAAGGTAGTTCAATCTTTGTGGAAAGCCATATGGTGATTCCTCAAAGAACTAAAAATTGAGCTTCCATGCAATCCCTCTTCTGGGAACATACACAGAAGAACATAATCTCTACCAAAAAGACCCCTGCACACCTATGCTCATTGCAGAACTATACACAATAACAAAAACAGGAAACCAACCCAGAGGTCCAACAAAAGTGGACTGGGTAAAGAAAATATGGTACATATACATGTTGGAAAACTGCAGCCGTAGAGAACAAATTCATATCTTTGCAGCGACACGGGTGAACTGGAGACCATAATACTAAGTGAACTATCACAGAAACAAAAAACTGAATACATGTTTTCACTCATAAGCAGGAATTGCACATTGGGCACATGAACACAAAGGTGAGAACCACAAACACTGGGCACTGCTAAGGAAGGGAGAGGGCTAAGGGGCACACAACCTCCTCGTCTACTACGGGGGAGAGAGGGCTTGCTGGAGGCTCAAACCTCATCTGCACTTGATTTGCCTATGTAACAAGCCCTTACATGCCTTCCACAACTCTAAAATAAAAATATATACAATAAAAAATTAAAAGTCAATCCAGAAGCACCCACAACTCATGATAATCTTCAAAACTGTCCATGGCACAATGTTGTAACGTCTTGTGACTTATGGTAGACAGAACACACACAGAGATAAAACAGCTGCACCCTCCCTGGGAGCTAGCCATTTACGTGTTCACTGCAGGTATCTGCAGTGGAGTTATTTTATTTGAGCAGGTGTGCACACAACTGGGCTCTTAATTTTAAAAAGCTGCAAAACTGTAATCTTTATCATTATGTCATATTCACAAATGAATGAAATGTACATGAAAAGATGAAAGAAAATTTTCTTTTCTTTTTTTTTTTTTTTTGGAGTTGGAGTCTCACTCTGTTGCCCAGACTGAAGTGCAGTGGCACGTTCAGCTCACAGCCACTGCAGCCTCGACCTGCTGGGTTCAGGAACGATCCTTCCACCTTAGCCTTCCAAGTAGCTGGAACTACAGGCATGCGCTACCACGCCCAGCTAGTTTTTTGATTTATTGTAGAGACGAGGTCTCACCAAGTTGCCCAGGTGGGGCTCAGACAATCCACTCACCTCAGTCTCCCAAGTCACGGGATTACAGGCTGAGCACCAAGCCCGGCTGAAAGAAAATTTTCATTTGATCTATGAACAAGTTCACGGCCACTTGTTTAGAAGCCAAATCATATGATAAGATGGATGAAAAATAGGTAGATGATAGATCAATAGACATATATAGAGAGAAATATGAAAGGAGAGATAGTTAGGGATGAAAGGATAGATAGAGAGTTATGTACGGATGGAAAGATCAAGATGAATGGAGAGACATATAATAGATATATAGATAAAGACAGAGAGATTGTGATGCAAGGATGGCTAGAGAGAGATGAATGGAGAGATAGAGAGACATACAGATATATACATGGAGAGATAGACAGGTGGATGATTGATAGAGATGGTTGGAGATGATAGATAGATTGATAGATAATAGAAGATACAGATAGATGATGGATAGAAAGAGTGATAGATATAAAGAGGTATCATTTCTTGGGTATCTAAAAATCATTCACCTAAAGACTCCACAGGAAGAGGACTTTATTGTGCCTGGAAAATGTTTCAAGTCAAGAGGTATCCTTAAAGTAGGGAAAAGGAGAAAAATGCTTGGAAAAAAAATCATTTGGGAAAGTTTGAGCAACAACATAGGTTACTGATGATTTCTTGTTGAACTTTAGTGGAATATCCTTACAATTTTCCAGTTTTGATTTCAGGTTTAAAGCTCCAGTAACCAGATCTGTCATCTTCATCCCTTTTTAGGAATGAGGGAATGCTAATTTAGGGGAGAAGAGACCTGTCCGGTGTGTCGCAGCCCCACCAAATCCTCCACAGGGTCAACCTGGCTCTTCACTATCCTGGCTATGGATGTGCTTGAATAAATTCCAGCATTTCTGTATCTCGATTTCTCATCTAGAGAAATGATATGAGAGACAGCATGTGTTAATCGCCTTGCTATATGACATCTGAAAGGTTATTGAACCTTGTTTTATGTTGCTTTGAGATCTGCAGACAGAAACAGTCAGAAAAATCATTTGTCAATTACAGTTAGAAATACTGAATTTAAACATGTTGGAAAAGGTGAGCAGCAAGAAATGTGCCTTTGAATTTTTGATATCAACAAAGTGTATTGCTTTGAACTAACTTGACTTTGATTATTAACATATGGATATGGTTGCTTTATTTTTTAAAGTAAAAAGAAAGAGGGCGTGCCAGTGCACTGAGCAATGCTTCCCATCAAGCTTCCCTATTGACCAGTGGGAGACAATCCCCTCATCACTGGTCTCACCAGAGCTTTGAGATCATGTTGTTTGACAGAGTTTAGCTCATGATAGTCATGAAGATAAAAGTCTCTACTTTTTATGCATTTGGTCCAGGACACCAATAAAATGTTTCAAAAAATAAAACAGGCCAGCCACTTTTCACTTCTACTGCTTTGTAGCTGGGTAAAGGAGGGACTGGGTGCTCTTCTTTAATCAGATCAACAGGTTCTTACCGGCCATCTCTTATAGTCTGAGGATGCTCCTAGAGCTAGTCATGGAATATTGTCCCAAAGAAAATGGTCATGACTAGAGTCCAATTCTAGCCAAGCACCACAAAAAATTTGCTGAGAGGTTCCAAAGCACTGGGTGCCTCATCCGTATGGCCGCTTCAGGGACACATCTGGGCCCCACCAACAAGAGCATAGCCTTCGTGCTGGGGTGAACTCCTGGGTCTGTTCGTACACTCAGAGGACACTGAAGGACATTGATGATTTCTGCTGGGCATGGTCATCTGCATCCACAATGACAAGATGCATTGAGATGGTTTCGAGGATGTTTCTTGAATCGTTCTAGAGAGTGTTATGTTCTGGGCAGTGAAGACATTATTAGCACGATTGGAGTAGTTTTAGCTTTATTTTGGTTGCAAAGAGTATAGTAAGAAAAAATTGATAGAAGCTTCCCTGCCTTGTTATTCACCAGCACCTCCAATACCTGTCACGGTGTTTGAAAATAAGAGGGGAACTTGGTCTTCTTGTGTTTCAGACTTGTGTCTTGTGTTTCAGGCTTCTTCTAAGGCAATGATGAATTAAAGACACCTTCTGGTACTGCCTCTTCCCCTGCCTTGCCCAAAGTTCTTAGAGTTTCTTCCTCACAGGGTCGGTCATAATTGACTGATGTTGTCAGACTGGTAGCTGCAGGTGACAGCTAGCCCAGGCGTTGACACAGTCCCACCATCTTGCTCTTACTCAGACTTTCCCGGGGCTGCCTTCTTTCTAGGTGCCCTTCCTGAAAGTTGCATCTTTCTCTTCTTCTCATATCCAAATAGCCATACCCTTAGGAACAATCACAAAGGAGGTTATAAAATGTGATTGTGACTCTGCTGTCTGTGAACACAGCAAGCATTTGGCATTTCTCTAGTGAAAGAAGAAATTTGGATATTCATATGTAGAAGAATGAAACTGAACCCTTATCTCATACAAAAGCCAGCTAAAGAAAAATTACAGACTTTTTCAGATCCAAAACTATGAAACTATTAGAAGAAAACACACGCTGACATTTTGATATAAGATTTGAAATACTTCCAACACACACTAAGACATTAGAAGCATAGATTAAAGAAAGAAAGAAAGAAAATAGATATATGGGACTACATTCCACTCAAAAGCTTCTGCACAGCAAAGAAAACAACCAACAGAGTGAAGGGACAAGCCGTAGAATGGGGGAAAATGGTTGCAAACAATTCATTTGACAAGGGACTAATATATAGAATATACACGGAATTCAAAAAACTCAACAATATAAAGAGAGTTATTTTAGTAAAAAGTATGCCAAGGGACTGGATAGACATACAAATAGTTAACATGCACATAAAAATGCTCCGTATCACTGAGGATCAGGAAAATACAAGTCAAAGCACAATGAGATATCATCTCACTCTAATTAAAATGCCTGTTAACCAAAAGACAAAAAATAACAGATGCATCGGGTTGTACTAGTTTGCACTCCCACGAACAGTGTAGACATATTGCCCTTTTCCCTGCATCCTCTTTAGCATCTGTTTTTTTTTTTTTTTTTTGAGTTATCAATGATGGCCATCCTGACTGGAGTTAGGTAGTATCTCACTGTGGTTTTAATTTGCATTTCTTTGATGACTAGTGAATCTGAGTATTTTGCCATCTATCTCTTGCCTGCTCATATGTCTTTTT
>JAPVLO010004904.1:0-12827 GCA_027257055.1 Cephalopachus bancanus | reverse complement strand
TAGACCAGGCATAGTGACTCATGCCTGTCAGCCCAGCACTTTGGCAGGACTGAGGTAGGAGTCTAGAAGTTCAAGACCACCTAGGCAACATAGTGAGATCTTGTCTCTACACAAAAGATCAAAAAAAATTAGCCAGGTGTGATGGGTGCATGCCTGTAATCCCAGCACTTTGGGAGGCTGAGGCAGGAGGATTGCTTGAGCCCAGGAGTTCAAGACCAACCTGGGCAACATAGCGAGACCTTATCTCAACAAAAAAAGTCAAAAAATTAGCCAGGTGTGATGGTACATGCTTGTAATCCCAGCACTTTGGGAGACTGAGGTGAGAGGATTGCTTGAGGCCAGGAGTTCAAGACCAACTTGGGCAACATAGTGAGACTTTGTCTCTACAAAAAAGTCAAAAACTAGTCAGGTGTGGTGGGGCACACCTGTCGTCCTAGTTACTTGGGATGCTGAGGTGGGAGGATCGCCTGAGCACAAGTGGTAAGCCCAAGTGGTCGAGACTGCTATGAACTGTGATTGTATCTCTGCACTCTAACCTGGGCAACAGAGACCCTGATTTAAAAAAAAAAAAAGATTCTTAACTTAAAAAAAAAAATACAGCTACATCTTAGTGCCTGGCACCCAAGTGCTCAATCATATATTTTTTTTAAAGAAAGAGTTCAGGCGCGGTGACTCAGCCTGTAATTCCAGCACTTTGGGAGGCTGAGGTGAGAGGATTGCCTGAGCCCGTGGGTTCAAGCCTGGACAACTTGGTGAGACCTTGTCTCTACAATAAATTACAAAAAAACTAGCTGGTACATGGTGGTGTGCGTCTGTAGTTCTAGCTACTTGGAAGGCTGAGACAGAAGGATTGCCGGAGGCCAGCAGGTGGAGGCTGCGGTGGCCATGAGTGTGCCACTGCACTCCAGCCTGGGCTATGAGTGAGACTCCAACTCGAAAGAAAGAAAGAAGGAAGGAAGGAAGGAAGGAAGGAAGGAAGGAAGGAAGGAAGAGAAAGAAAGAAAAAGAAAAATAGCAAGCCACAACAGGCAAAAAACCATTGCTTTTTTTTTTTCTTTCAGGGATGGTGGTGGTGAGGAAGGAGGGGAAGCTGAGATCACTGCAACATGGCCTGGGTTTGCAGTAGACCCTGTGTCCACAGGGGGGTCTTCCCTCCCCTCCGCCTTGAGAGACAACTTGGATTTGTGACGGAATGCAGTCTTCCAAGGAGATCGATCTGAGTTGGAGTAGATGACAAACGTGACTGACGACCTGTTCAGTGTCAGGCTTTCTGCCACACGCTGGTAAAACAGTAGCAAATCCAATACACAGGCTGTGGCACGATTCTTTCTTTCTCATGTTGTTCCAAAATGAAAAGGACTTCACTGTTGTCTGTGATCATTAAGAAAACACAGGCTGGTATAGTGGCTCACACCTGTAATCCCAGCACCTTGGGATGCTGAGATGGGAAAATCGCTTGGGGCCAGGAGTTTGAGACCAGCCTGGGTAACATAACAAGACCTCATCTCCATAAAAAATCAAAAAAATAGCCGAGCATGGTGGTGCAGCCCTGTGGTCCCAGTCACTCAAGAGGTTGAGGTGGGAGGATTGCGTGACTATACGTCAGCCTGGGTAACAGAGTGAGACCCAACTCAAAAGAAAAAAGAGAGAACCTCTTGAATTATATAACATTCAACCCTGCAAAGTCTGGAACTTCCGTGGTTTCCATCTACGGAGAAACCCAAGGAGCATCTGAGGCCGCCATGACCTTGCAAGGCTCAGCTCACATCTCATGTCTATCTTCCCTCAGAGGATTACAGGCTACCGGGCACGCGGCTCATTTATTCCACGGAGCAGTCACAACGCTGGTCACCTTCCTGGCAGGAAGAGCGCCGTGCTGGCTTCCGTTGTTCTGGCTGTGTGCTGAAAAATTCAAGAAGGAAGTTTCCTGCTGTCCCCTCAGTGACCTGTGGACAGTCAGAGAGGACAGCTTCTGCCATCCACACACTGAATGAACAGAATGAGGGGTCCTTTCAAATTCTGCAATTTTTTTTAACCATCTGTGTGAATAACCTATGAAACAGAAAGTCTTTTTTTTTTTTTTGAGTCGGAGTCTCACTCTGTTGCCCAGGCTGGAGTGCAGTGGCACGCTCCAGCCACTGCAGCCTCGACCTGCTGGGCTCTGGCGATCCTTCCACCTCAGCCTTCTAAGTAGCTGGAACTACAGGTACGTGCCACCACGCCTGGCTAATTTTTAAAATTTATTTATTGTAGAGACAAAGTCTCACCATGTTGCCCAGGCTGGTCTTGAACTCCGCAACTCAGGCAATCCTCTTGCCTCTGCCTCCCAAAGTGCAGGGATTATAGGCGTGAGCCACCGGCCCACCGAAACCAGTAACTCTTATGCCATCAGGTCATATGTTGGAAGCAGCTGAGGAACATGGCTCCATCCCAAGGCAGAAAAGAATCCAAGTTGGTTTTATTTGCTTTGAAAGATTGTTTGGTTATTGCAGACCGTTGGGGGAGAGAGACTGCACAGCCAATTAATTTTAGCCATGGTTGTCTTCTCGAATCGAGCATAGTATCAGGAGGCCGAGGCCTTGGGTTCAGTCTCTGTGTGGACAAGTTGCTTCTTTCCTCCTGACAACAGTTACAAACGGCGCTTCGGCTGTGTTCGTCTTAAAAATGTGTGTCACTGAGACATTGTGGGCATGTCCATTGCACGATCGATGACAAAAGCAATTTGAAAGTGCATGATTCATTGATCTTGGGCCTTCGGGGCCTTTGGCTGATGAAGGACAGGATTAAGGGATGTTGGAGGAACCGAGGGGGAATAATAAAATAAAGAGGTAGCGCAAATGTTGTCAAGGGGATGAGGGTCTTCAATCAGTTGTTAGAAGGGCGATGTACAACCATTAAACAGAATAAATGAGAGTTGTGCCAGGATTCGGATCTTTTCCCAGCAGTCGTTTCTGAGGGGGAAAGGCACGTGTGGAAGATACATACAGTATGATCCTATTTTATGAGGAAACTACAGCCCCTTGTATGTGCCTCCATATATCAATGTCTGTGATTATAAGAGCACAGAGAAACATAGTGTTGACATGAGTTACCTGTGGGGAGGGACAGCTGATTGAGGCTACAGGAAGGAGGGGGGCGGAGGAGAAGCTAAGTCAAAAAGGAAAAGAAGCCGGGCTCGGTGGCTCAGCCTGTAATCCCGCGCCTTGGGAGGCCAAGGTGAGTGGATTGCCTGAGTCTGCGGATTCGAGACCCGCCTGGGCAACTTGGCGAGACCTCATTTCTACAATAAATCAAAAATTAGTCGGGGTGGTAGCACGCGCCTGTAGTTCCAGCTACTTGGAAGGCTGAGGTGGAAGGATGCCTGGAGCCCAGCAGGTCGAGGCTGCGGTGGCCGGGAGCGGCCACTGCCCTCCAGTCTGGGTGACAGAGTGAGACTCCAACTCAAAAAAAAAAAAAAATAAAAGAAAGACTGTACCAAAAGAAAAAGTATGTAGAGTATAATGCTATTATTACATTTTGGTTTAATGACATGTCTATGTGTATATGAGTTTTTTTTTTTTTTTAGAAACGGGGTTTTTCTGTTACCCAGGCAGAAGTGCAGCAGTGTGGTCATAGATCACTCAGTCTTGAATTTCTGGGCTCCTACCTCAGGTTCCTGTGTAACTGGACTGCATGGTGGACTGCAGGTGCACCTGCAGGTGCAGGCCACCATGCCCGGCTAATTTTTAATTTTTTTTTTCTTTTTAGAGACGAGGTCTCACTATGTTGCCCGGGCTAGTCTTGAACTCCCAGGCTCAAGCAATCCTCTCGCGTTGGCCTCCCCAAGTGCTGGAATTACAGGCGTGAGCCACCGTGCCTGGGCCTTCCCCCACCTTTTCTGCCTTTATTTTTTCTTAGAGACAATATCTTGCTATTTTGTCCAGGCTGGAGTACAGTGGTGTGATCATAATGCCCTACAGTCTTGAACTCTTAAGACTCAGACAATCCTCCTACCCCAGCCTCCCAAGTAACTTGATTCTGGATGTTTCCTATAAATGGAATTGTACAGTGTGTGGCCTTCTGTATCTGGCTTCTTTCATTCTGCGTGGTATTTTCAAGGTTCATCCAGATTTAACATGGATCCATGTTTTGGTACTTTGTTCCTTTCCATGGCTAGATACTAGTCACTCATTCACAGATGGACACTTGCAATTGCTATGGGCAGAGTGTACGTGTGCCTGTTTGAGTCCCTGTTTTCAATCCTTTTGGGTGTGCACTTAGATGTGGTATTGCTGGGTCACACGGTAAGTCTATGTTTAGTTTTTTGAGTCGAATAGTAGTTGAACCATTTTGCCTTCACCAGCAATGTAGCACTGTTCCAGTAGGGTTTGGTTTTTGTTGTCGTTGTTGTTGTTTTTTGAGTTTCACTCAAAAAACAGCCTGTTGCCCAGGTGGAGTGCAGTGGCACACTCACAGCCACCACAGCCTCGACCTGCTGGGCTCAGGCGATCCTTCCGCCTCAGCCTTCCAAGTAGCCAGAACTACAGGTGTGCACTACTACGCCAGGCTTATTTTGATAAGGTCTCACCAAGTTGCCCAGGCTGTTCCTGAACCCCTGAGCTCAGGCAATCCTCTCACCTCAGCCTCCCAAAGTGCTGGGATGACAGGCTTGAGCCACCATACCTGGCCCCAGTAGGGTTTTTTAATTTTAAAAAATGCAGAGACAGCCTACAGACTGGGAAAACGTATTTGCCAACTCAGGTCTGACAAAGGCTTAACATCTTGGATCTACAAACGTGCTGAAAAGAAAAAAAGAAAAAAAAGAAAAAACAAACAACCCCATTATAAAATGGGCAAAAGACATGAACAGACACTTCTCAAAGGAAGACATCTGAGCAACCAACAGACACATGAAGAAATGTTCATCCTCACTAATCATCAGGGAGATGCAAATCAAAACCACACTGAGATACCACCTAACTCAGTCAGAATGCAATTATCAATAACTCAAAAAATAACAGTTGCTGGAGAGGGTGTGGCGAAAAGGGAACACTTCTACACTGTTGGTGGGAATGCAAACTAGTGCAACCTCTGTGGAAAACAGTATGGCGATTCCTAAAAGCTCTAAATATTGACCTCCATATGACCCTGCAATCCCCCTACTGGGAATATACCCTGAAGAACTCAAATCACTCTATAAAAAAGATACCTGCACACGTATGTTTATCACAGCATTGTTCACAATAGCAAGAACGTGGAACCAACCATGCTATCCATCAAAAGAGGATTGGATTTTTAAAATGTGGTACATATACACGATGGAATACTACACAGCCATAAAAAAGAACAAAATCATGAATTCTGCAGCAACCTGGATGGAACTAGAGTCTCTAATACTGAGTGACCTCTCACAGAAACAAAGATCTGAGTATCACATGTTCTCACTCATATAGTGGATCTTGAACATCGAACGCAATACTATAAGAAAATGACTGATAGTGGTGGGAAACTAAGGGGGGGAGGGGAAGGGAGATGGGATTAATGGTAAATATCTGTCTGGGGATGGGGAGACACCTCTTATCAACAAGGGTGCCTGAACAAAGCATATTTGTATACCTAACCCTTAACTGTACCCTACAATACCATAATAAAAAATGTTGTTTATAAAAAAAAATTTAAAAATGCAAAGGCGCTAGGGATGGCCATAAATCTTGGAGCTCATTGAGGGCAGTGCACACAGACAACACAGTTGTATCAGTGAGATTAAATTACCTATCACCTTGGACCAATTCCTTACTTTCATGAAGCCTCAGTTTCTTCTTTGGTGACATGCAGAAATGATGACATCACAGAACACTTTTCAGAGTTGTATAATAAAGTTAATCACGGGTTACAGTATAGGCCATCAACAACTGCTACCTGAATCTCAATATATATATATTTTTCTAGTGTGTAAAGATGCATTTTCCTATCTTGCCCAGGTTGGTCTTGAACTCCTGGTCTCAAGCAATCCTCCCATCTTGGCCTCCCAAAGTGCTAGGATTCCGGCTTGAGTAACCGTGCCTGGTCTGAATCTCAGTATTGTTTCTTCCAGGAGTAGCCATTGCAGTGGAAAGGCAGTGGAAACTGTGATGAACTTAGCAGAGGATGATCCCCCTTGAAAGGAGAGTTTCCAAAATAAGGAAACAGTATCCTCAGGAAATGAAACTTTGTGGTGAGGGCTCCTGTGTGGGAGGCAGACTGTCACGTGGTGGGTGAAGAGCACAGCCTTTGAGACCAGATGCCCTGGGGCCCCAAACTGGTTTTGCCCCACAAAGCAGATTCCTCCCGTCACAAGTGGCAGGCACCCAATCCAAACAGCCTGCACAATTCACAGTTGCAAGGACATGGAATCCACCTAAATGCCCACTAGCCAATCAGTGGATAATGTGAATGTGGTATATATACCGCGGAATACATTCAGCGGCAAAAAGAATGAGACCATCATCCTACGTGAACGAACGCAAGAACAGTAAACCAAACACCGCATGGTCTCACTTATGAGTGGGAATTAAATCTAGCCAGTCGTAGTGGCTCACACCTGTAATCCCAGGACTTTGGGAGGTGGAGGCAAGAGGATTGCCTGAGCTCAGGGGTTCGAGACCAGCCTGGACAACATGGCGAGACCTCGTATCTACAATAAATTAAAAAAAAAATTAGCCAGGCAGCCAGGCACGGTGGCTCAGCCTATAATCCCAGCACTTTTGGGAGGCTGAAGTGAGTGGATTGCCTGAGTCCGCGGGTTTGAGACCAGCCAGGGCAACTTGGTGAGACCTCGTCTCTACAATAAATCAAAAATTAGTCAGGCGCCACGCGTGCCTGTAGTTCAGGCTACTTGGAAAGCTGAGGCAGAAGGTTCACTAGAGCCCAGCAGGTCGATGCTGGGGTGGTAGTGAGTGTGCCACTGTGCTCCAGCCTGGACAACGGAGTGAGACTCCAACCCGCTCCCCCCAAAAATAAAATTAACCGGGTGTGGTAGTGTGTGCCTGTGGCTCCAGCTACTTGGAAGGCTGAGGCAGAAGAATCTCCTGAGCCAGCAGGTGGAGACTGCGGTGGCCATGAGTGTGCCACTGCACTCCAGCCTGGGCGACAGAGTGAGACTTGACTCAAAAATAAAAATAAACTAAGGATCTGCAAAGGCATAGACAACGGTATCAAGACATTGGAGACTTGGAAAGGGAGAGTGGGAAGGGGGAGGGATGAAAAATTGCCTGTCAGTATGATGTGTACAAGTGGGGGTGGGGGTGCACTTAAAACCCAGACTTTTTCTCCACTATACAATGCAACCATGTAACCAAACACCATGTGTACCCCTTTAAACTATTAAAATTAACAAACAGACATGCAGTGTCTTGTGCTTGTAATCCCAGCACCTTCGGCGGCTGAGGAGAAGGATTGCCTGGGCCCAGGGGTTCGAGACCAGCCTGGGCAACTTGGCAAGACCTCATCTCTACAACAACTCAGAAAATTAGCCGGGTGTGGTAGCCAGCAGCTTGGGCTACAGTGGCCTTGAGTGTGCCACTGCACTCCAGACTGGGCAACAGTGAGACTCCGACTCAAAAACAAACAAACAAACAAACAAACAAACAAACAAATAATAATAATAAAAAAAAACAACCAGGCTGTGCACAAAGGGGGACTTGCCGGCTTTGCAGTTTCCTGAACCAGGGGCTGCATGTGGCTTACAGGTGCGCTGAGAGGCTCTTCCCCTCACCCCAGAAGGGGGACAGGCGTGGCCTAGCTGGTCTCTCAAGGGACGCAAGAATGTGCAGTGTCCGTCACTCTGCTCTCCTGGTCATGAGGCTTCTTTTCCACCGCACACCTGCTGTCTCATGTGACCTCTGACACCTCTCGGGCTCCTATCCTCACAGCCCTGGTGAGAGAAGAGGGGGACTTACTTCCCCAGGTCACAGGTAGGAAGCCCCAGGGATTTTCTGGTGAGCCTGGTGTGTGACAAAGACCCTTTGCTTGACAAAACTGTAGTCAACCTCCTGAGCCTTCACCGGGGCCTTTCGGTGCACCTGCTTGTAAAATTCAGTTTTAGCAAGAATCCAGCCAAGTCAGTTGAGCAAGATCCTCAGTGCTCAGCCTCAATATCTGATCACCTTGATATCTCATCAGGTTCCTCATTCTCCACTATCCCTCAGAGGGCATCTGCTCGCCCTAGCCGTCTTCTGCAAGAATCCCGTTAGGTTGGTTTAGCCAGAACAAGAGCAGGGTAACGGAAGAGGAGTAGACCCTAGATTGTTGGAACAGACTAGAGAACCCAGAAATAGACCAATGCTCGTACTAGCACAAGGGTGGGATCGGCAGACGTTGGACACTGCTGGGGAGGGAGAGAGGGTGAGAGGGAAGGAGGGGGTACGTGGCAACACACTGGATACCTGGTCACTACCAGGGAATACAGGGCCAGCTAGAAGCCCAAACTTCACCTGCATGTAACCTGCTTATGTAGCAAATCCTCACTCGCACTTGACAACTCTAAAATACAAAAAGAAAGAAACTCAACATCAATAAAGTCTATGTTTTAAAGGTTGGGCGCAGTGGCTCAAGCCTGTCATCTCAGCACTTTGGGAGGCCGAGGTGAGAGGATTGCCTGCGCCCATGGGTTTGAGACCAGCCCGGGCAACATGGTGAGACCTCATCTTTACAATAAATCCAAAAATTAGCCGGGTGTGGTAGCGCACGCCTCTAGTTCCAGCTACTTGGAAGGCTGAGGTGGAAGGATCGCTGGAGCCCAGTGGGTCGATGCTGGGTGGCTGTGAGCGTGCCACTGTACTCCAGTCTGGGCAACAGAGTGAGATTTCAATTCAAAGAAAAAAGAAAAAGAAAGAAAAGAAATAGACCAATGCAGTAGGTCTAATTAATTTTTCGGAAAGGCATACATGAATTCACTGGAGGAAGGATCACCTTTTCAGCAAACGATGTTACCCAACATTTCCTCTTAGTAGTTTTCCGTCCACTGACCCCCACCCTGCTCCTTGGCTATAAATTTCTTTTTGCCCATGCTGTGTTTGGAGCCGAGCCCAATCTCTCTCTCCCACTGCAAGCCCCCATTGCTGTAATCCAACCTGTTGAGATGGCCTGAAGAAAGTCTTCCTTTCCATGCCTTGACACAGTTGAGGAATGTTTTTTTTTTCCTTTCATATCTGTATCTTGTGTTCATATCTCGCACTGACTGCCATGACCGCTAGGTATATCAGTTGACCCAGCTCGGGTCGGATCTCCCATTCCTGTAGCTGTAGAGGTGGAATCATTTAAGAAAAGGACAGGCCAAGCTTGGTGGCTCAGCCTTTAATCCCAGCACTTTGGGAGGGTGAGGCGAGGGGATTGTCTGAGTATGCAGGTTCGAGACCAGCCCGGGCAACTTGGCAAGACCTCATCTCTACAATAAATTGAAAAATTAGCCGGGTGTGGTAGCACATGCCTGTAGTTCCAGCTACTTGGAAGGCTGAGGCAGAAGGATCGCCGGAGCCCAGCAGGTCGACGTTGGGGTGGCCGTGAGTATGCCACTGGACTCCAGCCTGGGTGACAGAGACTCCAACTCAAAAGAAAAGAAAAGAAAAGAAAAGAAAAGAAAAGAAAAGGACAGCTCCCATGTCTAGAGTGGGAAGGATAAAAAATGGTTCCTCACAAGGAGATGGGCACGAACATTTTGATGAGATCTAACTTACTAAATTATTTTAATGGCTTATGTTTTGGTGTCATGTCACAGAGCTCCAACCCCAGGTCCTAAAGACTTTTCCTTATGTTTTCTTTTAAAAGTATTATAGTTTTATGGTTTGCATTTAAATCCATGACCCATTTTAAAATTAATTTTTGGGCTGGGCCAGTAGCTCATCCCTGAAATCCCAGCATTTTGGGAGGCTGAGGTGGGAGGATTGCTTGAGTCCAGGAGTCGGAGATTAGCCTAGGAAACATAGTAAAAATTAGGTGGGTATGGTGGTTCACGCCTGTAGTCCCAGCTACTCAGGTGACTGAAGTGGAAGGCTCACTTGAACCCAGGAGGTCAAGGGTACAGTGAGCCATAAGCATGCCGCTGCACCCCAACCTGTGACAGAGTGAGACTTCCTCGACTCAAAAAAAAAAAAAAATTGTGTCTACTATGAGATTGAGGTCAAACTTTATTTTTTGCCTATGGATGCTCAATTTTCCAGCATCGTTTGTTGAAAAGAGCATCCTTCTTCCACTGAATTCATTTATGCCTTTCCTGAAAATTAATCAGGCATATTGCATCGGTCTATTTCTGGATTCTCTATTTTGTTCCATTGATTGATGGCCCATTCCTTGTCTATTACCCTGCGGTTTTGATGATTAGAGCTACATAGTAACTCTTAACTTCAGGTTCAGCGTTCTATTCACTGACTTGTTTTTCAGAATATTTTAACTATGCTTGTTTTCTTTGTTTTTCTATATAAATTTTAGAATCAGGTTGTCTGTATCTACAAATAAATCTTGTTAAGATTTTGATAGGAGCTGTGTTGTATCTGTAAAGTTTGGAGATGCCGAAAGAGGCACAGGACAAGGGGCCGGTATAAACCAAGCATTTACTGGGGGAGAAACTCCCGGGCGAGGTCCCATGATCCGGAGAGATGGGCCAGGGGAGTTGCGCCCAAGGAGGGGCAGGCTTGGGTTTTTTTTTTTTTTTAAATCAATATTTTTTATTATGGTTTTGTGGAGTACAGTTAAGGGTTAGGTGTACAATTATGTTTCATTCAGGCACCCTGTTGATAAGAGGTGTTTCCTTGATATTTGCTACTGTTAATCCCATCTCCCTCCCACCCCATAGTTTCCCAGTACCGTCAGTCATTTTCCTATAGTATTACATTGGATGTTCAAGGTCCATTATATGAGTGAGAACATGTGATACTCGGATCTTTGTTTCTGTGAGTGGTCACTCAGTATTATAGACTCTAGTTCCATCCATGTTGCTGCGAAATTCTTGATTTTGTTCTTTTTTATGGCTGCGTAGTATTCCATCATGTATATGTACCACATTTTTTTAATCCAGTCCTCTTTTGACGGGCAGCATGGCTGTTTCCAGGTTCTTGCTATTGTGAACAATGCTGCGATAAACATACATGTGCAGGTATCTTTTTATAGAGTGATTTGAGTTCTTCAGGGTATATTCCCAGTAGGGGGATTGCGGGTCATATGGAGGTTGATATTTAGAGCTTTTAGAATCGCCACACTGCTTTCACAGAGATTGCACTAGTTTGCACTCCCACCAACAGTGTAGAAGTGTTCCCTTTTCGCCACACCCTCTCCAGCAGCTGTTATTTTTTGAGTTGTTGATAATTGCCATTCTGACTGGAGTTAGGTGGTATCTCAGTGTGGTTTTGATTTGCATCTCCCTGATGATTAGTGAGGTTAAACATTTCTTCATGTGTCTGTTGGCTGCTTGGATGTCCTCTTTTGTGAAGTGTCTGTTCATTTTACTCTTTGTGAAGTGTCTGTTCATACTTATTTGATAATGGGGTTGTTTGTTTTTTTCTTTTCAGCACATTTTAGTTCCTTGTAGATCCAGGATGTTAAGCCTTTGTCAGACCTGGTGTTGGCAATTACTTTTTCCCAGTCTGTAGGCGGTCTCCCTGCTCTCTCGATGGTTTCTTTGGCCTTGCAGAAGCTTGTCAGTTTAATAAGGTCCCACTTGTCTATCTTCTCTCTTATGACCTGTGGGTTTTGGGTTTTGTTCAGGAATTGGATGCCAGTTCCGATTTCCATGAGGGTATCTCCTTCCTTTTCTAAGGTTCTTATGGTTTGAGGTTTTACATTTAGGTCTCTGATCCATTTGGAGTTAACCTTTGTGCATGGGGATAGATAGGGGTCCTGTTTCAATCTTCTGCATATGGTCAGCCAGTTTTCCCAGCAGTATTTACTGAATAGGTTCTCCTCTCCCCAGTGGTAGGTGGTGGAGGCCTTGTCAAAGGTGAGTTGGTTGAGAAATTGAGGTTTTGCTTCTGGAATCTCAGTTCTATTCCATTGATCTATATCAGGCTTGGGTTTTTAAGGGTGCTGTATTCGGGGAGGGTGTTGGGGGCAACAGTAAAGTGGGGAGACAAAGCGTCACATCGCTGGAAAGTTTCTGCCTGGTCCTTCTCGGCAGCTGCCGGCAGGTTTCAGGAAGCTTTAAGTGAGGTATGTGGTTGTGGGTTTGGGGTGGAGGGGCGCATAGGGGATCGGTGGGTGGAGGGGCAGATGGGGGAATGTGAGTGCTGCTTCCCCTTGAGCCTAATGTCCTGACCTCTTTGGTATAAAGGGCGTTGACCCGATCTGGCTGCTTCAAGCTGAAAGGGGGCATAGTTTTAGGGGAGGCCAGGATGGGGTGGCTCGGAGGGAAGTGGGGCATATGGATAGGGGTGCAGGAGTAGCTGACTGACTGTGAGGCGAGAAATTTTTTTCATGCGAGACTGCAAAAAATTAAACAGACAGGGTGCAACCATAAGTAAAAGACAGATAAGTAGAACAGGTCCCAAGAATGGCATGACCCATCGGCTGATGCCAAGTTCCACCAAGCAGAGAAGGGAGATTCTGCATTTTTTTTTTTTTTTTGGCGAAGTTCATCTCCTAGCTTTTGGAGGATGTTGACATTTTCCTTTACCAGCCCTGTTTCATTAATGTAGAAATAGCATTCTTCCTGGAGAAACATACAGGTTCCACCCTGGTCAGCTGTAAGGAGATCAAGGGCCCTGCGGTTCTGTAAAGTAACCGGGTTAGAGAGGTTATTTGCCGTTGCAGGGATGCCAGGGAGCTTACAGATGCTTCCAGAGTGGCTTGGAGCCTTTCTTCCAGATTTTGGGAAGAAAAGG
>JAPVLO010004903.1:0-13267 GCA_027257055.1 Cephalopachus bancanus | reverse complement strand
TCTTACTGCTTAAATATTGGTGTCTTCCTTTTTGTCACACATTTGTAGGTTGAAGGAAAGATCATAGATCTAGGCTATTGAGTTGGCTCTGAGCAACAAGGAGGCTCCTGTGGGCTATATTTGTCTTCCATCCAGCAATGGCCAAAGCACAAGAGGGCAAGCCCTATTTTTGAGTTTGGCCAAATTCCACACGCTACTATCCCACTGACCAATGCAAGTCCCCGGCCAAGATCAACATCAGTGGGTGAGGAAATATACCCACCATTAGTGGAAGAAACTGTAAATTCCATGGAAGTAAGCTTTCATATGAAGAAAGTTGATGATTTGGAGCCAGTATGTAGTTCAATCTGTCATAGTGTATTTATGTTCTGGGTTTCAATAATAGGATACTATTGTATTTGGTGTTAGTTTCCACACTTATTTGGTGTTAATTTCCAACTCACAAGTGCAAGAGGGCAGTTTACATAAGTCACGCATGGTCCTAGCTACTTAAGTCAGCTAGTTATGTCAGCAGGCTAGCAAGCTGGCTAGCTAGCTAACTCAGCTAGTTAAGTCAGCTGGCTAGCTAGGTAGCTAGCTAGTTGAGTCAGCTAGCAAGTCAGCTAACTATTCAGATAGCTAGTTAAGTCAGCTAGCTAGTCAGCTTACTAGTCAACTAGCTAGTTAAGTCAGCTAGCTAGTCAGCTAGATAGTTAATTCAGCTAGCCAGCTAACTAGTCAATTAGCTAACTAGTTTAGTCAGCTAGCTAGACAGCTAGATAGCTAGTTTGCTAGCTAATTATGTCAGCTAGCTAGGTAGCTAGCTAGTCAGCTAGCTAGTTAAGTCAGCTAGCAAAACAGCTAGTTACTTAGCTAACTAGTTGGCTAGCAACTCAGCTAGCTGGTCAGCTAACTAGTGGCTTGCTTGCTTTCCATCAGGTAGGGTAACCAGTCGACTCGCTCGCCTGCCAACCGGTCAGCAAACTAGTCTGCTTGCTTGCCAGCCAACAGGTCAGCTAACTAGTCGTCTCACTCCCCAGCTGACTAGTTAAGTCAGCTCACCGGTCGGCACGCTCGCTGGCCAACTAGTTAAGGCAGCTCACTGGTTGGCTCACTCACTGGCTGACTAGTTAAGTCAGCTAACCAGTCGGCCGGCTAGCTGGCCAACTAGTTAAGTCAGCTATCTAATTGGCCAACTAGTCGGCCAACTAGCCGGCCGACAAGCTAGGTCAGCTAATTAGTTAAGTCAGCTATCCAATCGACCGACTAGTTGGCCAATAAGTTAGGTCAGCTAACTAGTCTGCCAACTAGTGGGCCAAGTTTGTTCAGCAAACTAGCCAGCCAACTAGTTAACCGAACTAACTAGAGGGCCAGCTCTTCATTCAACTAGTTAACCCAGCTAACTAGTCGGCCGACTATTCGGCCAACTTGTTAAGCCAGCTAACAACTCGGCCGAGTAGTCAGCCAACGTGTTAAACCAGCTAAGTAGTCACCCGACTCATCAGCCAACAAGTTAAGTCACCTAGCTAACTCATTAACCAACTAGTTGTGTCATATAGTTAACTCAATAATCAACTAGTTAAAACAGTGAGCTAACTCGTTAACCAACTCAAGTCAGCTAGCTATCTCGCTAGCCAACTAGTTAAGTCAGCTAGCTAAGTCAGCTAGCTAACCAGTTAGCTATTTAAGTCAGTGAGCTAAGTCAGCAAGCTCACTAGTTAGCTAACTATTTAAGCCAGCTACTTAAATCTGCTACCTAACTAGATAGCCAATTAGTTAAGTCAGCTAGTTATTCAGCAAACTAACTAGTTAGCTAACTATTTAATTCAGGTAGTTAAGTCAGTTAGCTAACTAGTTAAGTCAGCCAGTTAAGTCAGCTAGCTAACTAGTAAAGTCAGCTAGCTAAGTCAGCTAGTTAAGTCAGCTTTCTAACTAATTAAGTCAGCTGGTTAAGACAGCTAGCTAGCTAGTTAGCTAATAGATTAAGTCAGCACACTGAGTCAGGTAACTAGCTAGTTAACTAATGGGTTAAGTCAGCTGGATGAGTCAGCTAGCTAGCTAGTTAGCTAACGAGTTAAGTCAGTTGGTTGAGTCATCTAGCTAGATCGTAAACTAATGAGTTAAGTCAGATAATTAAGTCAGCTACCTAGCACATTAGATAACAAGTAAGTTAACTAGTTAGCTAGCTTGTTAAGACAGCTAGCTAGTTAGGCAGTTAACTATATAAGTCAGCTTGTTAGCTAGGTAACTAGCTAATTAGCTAACTATTTAAGTCAGCTGTCTAGCTAGGTAGCTAGCTAGATAGCTAACTATTTAAGTCAGCTGGCTAGCTAGGTAGCTAGCTAGTTAAGTCAGCTAGTTAAGTCAGCTGGCTAGCCAGCTGGCTACCTAGGTAGCAAGCTAGTTAAGTCAGTTGGCTAGCCAGCTGTCTAGTTGGTTAATTCAGCTAGTTAAGTCAGCTGGTTAGCCAGCTGGCAAGGTAGGTAGCTAGCTAGTTAAGTTAGCTGGATAGCCACCTGGCTTGCTAGGGATGTCAGTGAGTTAAGTCAGTTGGTTAGCCAACTAGCTAGCTGGTTAAGTCAGCTAGTTTAGTCCATTGTCAAACCAGCTGGCTATGTAGGTAGCTAGCTAGATAAATCAGCTTGCTAGCCAGCAGGCTAGCTGTTCAAGTCAGCTAGTTAAGTCAGCTGGCTAGCCAGCTGGCTAGGTAGGTAGCTAGCTAGTTAAGTGAGCTGGCTAGCCAGCTTGCTAGCTGGTAAAGTCAGTTAGGTAAGTCAGCTGGCTAGTAAGTTGGCTAGATAAGTAGCCAGCTAGTTAAGTCAGCTGTAGCTGGTTAAGTCAGATAGTTGTCAGCTGGCTAACCAGCTGGCTAGCTAGTTAAGTCAGCTCGTTAAGTCAGTTGGCTATCCAGCTGGTTAGCTAGTTAAAAAGATTTTTAAGCCAGTTGGCTAGCCATCTGGCTAACTAGTTATTTCAGCTAGTTATGTCAGCTGGCTAGCTAGGAAGCTAGCTATATATGTCAGCTATTTTTGTCAGCTAGCTAGTTAAGTCAGCTGGGTAGCTGGATAGGTAGCTAAGTAGCCAGCTAGTTAAGCCAGCTAGTTAAGACAGCTGGCTAGCTACATAGCTAGCTAGTTAAGTCAGCTAGTTATGCCAGCTTGCTAGCTAGTTAAGTCAGTGAGTTGTCAGCTGGCTAGTTAGCTTGGGTAGCTGGGTAGTTAGCTTGTTAAGTCAGCTTGTTAGCCAGTTAGCTAGCTAGTTAAGTAACCTAGTTAAGTCAGCTGACTAGCCAGTTGGTTAGCTAGGTAGCTAGATAGTTAAGACAGCTGGCATGCTAGTGGGCTATGTAGGTAGTTAGCTAGTTAAGTCCGCTGGCTATCCAGCTGTTTTGCTAGGTAGCTAGCTAGTTAAATCTGCTGGCTAACCAGCTCACTAGCTGGTTAAGTCATCTAGTTAAGTTAGCTGGCTATCAAGCTGTCTAACTAGGTAGCTAGGCAGTTAAGTCAGCCTGCTAGCCAGCTGGCTAGCTAATTAAGTCACCTAGTTAAGTCAGCTGGCTAACAGCTGCCTAGCTAGGTGGTTAGATAGTTAAGTCAGCTGTCTAGCCCGCTGACTAGCAAGTTAAGTCACCTAGTTAAGTCAGCTGGCAAGCCAGCTGGCTAGCTATGTAGCTTGCCACTTAAGTCAGCTGACTAGACAGCTGACTATCTAGTTGAGTCACCTAGTTAAGTCAGCTGGCTAGTCAGCTGGCTAGCTATGTAGTAAGCTAGTTAATTCAGCTGACTTGCAAACAGGCCAGCTATTTAACTCATCTAGTTAAGTCAGCTTGTTAGTCAACTGGCTAGCTAGGTAGCAAGATAGTTAAGTCAGTTGGCTAGCCAGCTGGCTAGCTAATTAAGTCAGCTAAATAAGTCAGCTGGCTAGCCAGGTAGCTAGCTAGGTAGAGAGCTAGTTAAGTCAGCTGGCTAGCTAGCTGGCTGATTAGTTAAGTCAGCTAGTTGAGTCAGCTGGCTAGTCAGCAGGCTAGATTGTTAAGTCAACTAGTTAAGTAGGTTGTCTAGCCAGCTGTGTAGCTAGGTAGCCAGCTAGTTAAGTCAGCTGGCTAGCAAGCTGGCTAGCTAGTTAAGCCAGCTAGTTAAGTCATCTGGCTAGCCAGCTAGCTAGCTAGGTAGCTAACTAGTTGAGTCAGCTGGCTAGCCAGGTGGCTAGCTAGTAAAGTCAGCTAGTTAAGTCAGCTGGCTGGTGAGATAGCTAGCTAGGTAGCTAGCTAGTTAAGCCAGCTAGTTTAGACAGATGGCTAGCTAGGTTGCTAGCTAGTTAAGTCAGCTAGTTAAGTCAGCTGGCTAGTTAGTTAAGTCAACTAGTTAAGTCAGCTGGCTAGCCAGCTTCCTAACTGGGTAGATCGTTAGTTAAGTCAGCTGGCTAGTATGTTGGCTAGCTAGTTAAGTCACCTAGTTAGGTCAACTTTCTAGCCAGCTGTTTAGCTAGGTTTCTAGGTTAAGTCAGCTGGCAAGCCAGCGGCTGCATAGATAGATAGCAAGTTAATTCAACTGGCTAGCAAGATAGCTAGCAAGTTAGGTCAGCTAGTTAAGTCAGCAGGCTATCCAGCTGGCTAGCCAGGTAGCTAGGCAGTTCAGTCAGCTGGCTAGCCAGCTGGCTAGCTAGGTAAGTCAGCTCGTTAAGTTAGCTGTCTAGCCAGCTGGCTAGCTGGTTAATTTAGCTAGTCAAGTAATCTAGACAGCCAACTGTATATCTACATAGCTAGCTAGTTAAATCAGCTGGCAAGTCAGCTGGCCAGCTAGTTAAGTCAGCTAGTTTAGTCAGCTGGCTAACCAACTGGCCTGCTAGTTAAGTCAGCTCATTGAGTCAGTTGTCTAGCCAGCTGGCTAGCTAGTTAAAAAGCTAGTTATGTCAGGTGGGTAGCCAGCTGGCTCGCTAGTTATTCAGCTAGTTAAGTCAGCTGGCTAGTTAGGTAGCTAGCTGGTTAAGTCAGCTACATATGTCAGCTAGCTAGTTAAGTCTGCTAGTTAAGTCAACTAGCTAGTTAGATAGCTATCTGTGTAGCTAGCTAGTTCAATCAGCTAGTTAAGTCAGCTGGCTAGCTAGGTAGCTAACTAGTTAAGTCAGCTAGTTAAGTCAGGTGGCTAGCTAGTTAAGTCAGTTAGTTAAGTCAGCTGTCTAGCCAGCTGCCTAGCAGGGTAGCTCGGTAGTTAAGTCAGCTGGCTATCCAGCTGGCTAGCTAGTTAAGTCACTTAGTTAAGTCAGCTACTGGGCAGCTGGTTAGCTAGGTAGTTAGGTAATTAAGTCAGCTGGCAAGCCAGAGGTTTATGTAGTTAGGTCACTAGTTAAGTCATTTGACTAGCCATCATTCTAGCTAGTTATGTCAGCTAGTTAAGTCAGTTGGCTATCCAGCTGTCTAGTTAGGTAGCTAGCTAGTTAAGTCTGCTGGCTAATCAGCTCTCTACTTCGTTAAGTCAGTTAGTTAAGTCAGATGGCTATCCAGCTGGCTAGCTAGTTAAGTCACTTAGTTAAGTCAGCTACTGGGCAGCTGGTTAGCAAGGTAATTAGGTAATTAAGTCAGCTGGCAAGCCAGAGGTTTATGTAGTTAGGTAGCTGGCTAGTTAAGTCTGCTGGCTAACCAGCTCTCTACTTCGTTAAGTCAGCTAGTTAAGTCAGCTGGCTAGCCTGCTGGCTAGCTAGGTAGCTAGGCAATTAAGTCAGCTGGTTAGCCAGCTGGCTAGCTAGTTAATTCAGCTAGGTAAGTCAGATGACTAGCCAGCTTCCTAGCTAGGTAGCTAGCTAGTTATGTCAGCTGTCTAGCCAGGTGGCTAGCTAGGTAAGTCACCTAGTTTAGTCAGATGATGAGCCAACTGGCTAGTTAGGTAGCTTGTTAGTTAATTCAGCTGGCTACAGAATTGGCTAGCTAGATATGTCACCTAGTTAATTCAGCTGGATATCCAGATGGCTAGCTATGTAGCAAGCTAGTTAATTCAACTGGCTAGAAAGCAGGCCAGCTAGTTAAGACAGTTAGTTAAGTCAGCTGGCTAGCCAGCTGGCTATCTAGGTAGTGAGCTAGTTAAGTCAGTTGGCTAGCCAGCTGGCTAGCTAATTAAGTCAGCTGGCTATCCAGGTGGCTAGAGAGGTAGAGAGCTAGTTAAGTCAGCTGGTTAGCCAGCTGAATAACTAGTTAAGTCAGCTAGATTATTCACCTGGCTAGCCAGCTGCCTAGTTCGTTAAGTCAAAGAATTAATTCAACTGGCTAACCAGCTGGCTAGCTAGTTAAGTCACCTCATTAAGTCAGTTGGCTAGCCAGATGGCTAGCAAGTTAAAAACCTATTTAAGTCAGATGGCTAGCATTCTGGCTAGCTAGTTATTTCAGCTAGTTATGTCAGCTGGCTAGCTAGGTAGCTAGTTAGTTAAATCATCTACTTAGGTCAGCTAGCTAGCTAGTTAAGTCAGCTAGTTAAGTCAGCTAGCTAGCTAGTTGGCTAGCTAAGTAGCTAGCTAATTATTTCAGCTAGTAAAATCAGCTGGCTAACTAGGTAGCTAGCTAGTTAAGTCAGCTAGTTAAATCAGCTGTCTAGCTAGTTTAGTCAGCTAGTTAAGTCAGCTGGCTAGCCATCTGCCTAGCTGGGTAGCTAGCAAGTTAAGTTAGCTCGTTAAGTCAGTTGACTAGCCAGTTGGCTAGCTAGTTCAAAAGCTAGTTATGTCAGATGGTTAGTCAGCTGGCTATATAATTATTTCAGCTAGTTAAGTCAGCTGGCTAGCTAGGCAGCTAGCTAGTCTAGCTAGTTAAATCAGCTAGATATGTCAGCTAGCTAGCTAGTTAACTCGACCTGTTAAGTCACCTAGCTAGTTAGATAGCTAGTGATGGAGCTAACTAGTTAAATCAGCTAGTTAAGTCAGCTGACTAGCTAGGTAGCTTGCTAGGTAAATCAACTTGTTAAGTCAGCTGGCTAGCTAGTTAAGTCACCTCGTTAAGTCAGTTGGCTAGCCAGCTAGTTAAAAAGCTAGTTAAGTCAGATGGCTAGCCAGTTGGCTAGTTAGTTATTTCAGTTAGTTAAGTCAGCTGGCTAGCTAGGTAGCTAGCTAGTTAAGTCAGCTAGTTATGTCAGCTAGCTGGCTAATTAAGCCAGTTAGTTAAGTTGGCTGGCTAGCTAGGTAGCTAGCTAGTTAAGTCAGCTAGTTATGCCAGCTAGCTAGCTAGTTAAGTCAGCTAGTTAAGTCGTCTGGCTAGCTAGGTAGCTAGTTAACTCGGCTAGTTATGTCAGCTAGCTAGCTAGTTAGGTCAGCTAGTTAAGTCAGCTAGTTAGCTAGATAGCTAGCTGGGTAGCTAGCTCATTATTTCAGCTAGAAAAGTCAGCTGGCTAGCTAGATAGCTAGCTAGTAAAATCAGCTAGTTATGTCAGCTAGCTAGCTAGTTAATACAGCTAGTTAAGTCAGTTGACTAACCGGTTGTCTAGCTGGGTAGCTCACTAGTTAAGTCAGCTGGCCAGCCAGGTGGCTATCTAATTAAGTCACCTAGTTAAGTCAGCTCGCTAGCCAGCTGGTTAGTTAGGTAGCTAGGTAGTTAAGTCAGCTGGCAAGCCAGTGGTCTACATAGGTAGCTAGCTAGTTAAGTCAGCTGGCTAGCCACCTGGCTAGCTAATTAAGTCATCTAGTTAAGTGACCTGTCTGGCCAGCTGACAAGGTAGGTAGCTAGCTAGCTAAGTCAGCAGTCTAGGCAGCTGGCTAGCTAGTTAAGTCACCTAGTTTAGTCGGCTGTCTAGCCAGCTGGCTAGGTATGTGGTTTGCTAGTTAAGTCAGCTGTCTAGACAGCTGGCTAGCTAGTTGTCACCTAGTTAATTCAGCTGGCTAGCCAGCGGTCTAGCTATGTTGCAAGCAGGTTAATTCAGCTGGCTAGCAAGGAGGTCACTTAGTTAAGCCAGCTAGTTAAGTCAGCTGGCTAGCTAACTGACTAGCTAGGTAGCATGCTAGTTAACTCAGTTGGCTAGCCACCTGGCTAGCTAGTTAAATCAGGTAGTTAATTCAGCTGGCTACCCAGCTGGCTAGCTAGGTAGCTAGCTAGTTAAATCAGCTGGCTAGCCAGCTGGCTAGCTGGTTAATCAGCTAGTTAAGTCAGCTGGCTAGCCAGCTGGCTAGCTAGTTAAGTCAGCTAGTTAAATCAGCTGGCTAGCCAGCTGGATACCTGGATAAGTCAGCTAGTTAAGTCAGCTGACCAGTCAGCTCGCTAGCTAGGTAGCTAGCTATTGAAGTCAGCTGGATAGCCAGCTGACTAGCTGGTTAAGTCAGCTAGTTAAATCAGCTGGCTAGCTAGTTAAGTCAGCTAGTTAAATCTGCTGGCTAGTCAGCTGGATACCTGGATAAGTCAGCTAGTTGTTTGCTGGCCAGCCAGCTGGCTAGCTAGGTAGCTAGCTAGTTAAGTCAGCTGGCTAGCCAGCTGGCTGGCTGGTTAAGTCAACTAGATAAGTCAGCTGACTAGCCAGCTGGCTAACTAGTTAAGTCAATTGGTTGAGTCAGCTGTCTAGCCAGCTGACTAACTGGCTAGGTCAGCTGGATTGTCAAGTGGCTAGCTAGGTAGCAAGCTTGTAAAGTCAGCTGGTTAGCCATGTGGCTAGCTGGTTAAGCCACCTAGTTAAGTCAGCTGGCTACCCAGCCTGCTAGCTAGATAACTAGCTGGTTAAGTCAGCAGTCTAGTCAGCTGTCTAGCTCATTAGCCAGCTTGTTGAGTCAGCTGGCTAGCTCATCAGCTAGCTAGTTGATTCAACTGGCTATCTCGTTATCCAACTAGTAGATACATCTGCCTCCTCGTTAGTCACCTAGTTGATTTTTTCTGTCTAGATCTTTAGCCAGCTATTTGGGTCAGCAGGCTAGCTCCTTAGCCAACTAGTTGGGTCTTCTGTCTAACTCGTTAGCCAACAAGTTGAGTCAGCTGGGTATCTCCTTAGCCAACTAGTTAGGTCTGCTGTCTAACTCGTTAGCCAACTAGTTGAGTCAGCTGGGTAGCCCCTTAGCAAACTAGTTGGGTCTGCTGTCTAACTCATTAGCCAACTAGTTCAGCCACTGGCTACCTCATTAGCCAACTAGTTAAGTCAGCTGGCTAACTCGTTAGCCAACTAATTAAGTCTGTTGGCAACCTTATTAGCCAACTAGTTAAGTCAGCTTGATAACTCCTTAGCCAACTAGTTAAGTCAGCTAGCTGACTCGATAGCTATCTAGTTAAGTCAGCTGGCTAAGTCAGCTAGCTAACTCCTTAGCTAATTATTTAATTCAGCTTGCTAATTCAGCTGGCTAACTAGTTAGCTAACTAGTTAAGTCAGCTACTGATATCAGTTTGATAGCTATTTATCAAACTAGTTAAGACAGCTAGTGAAGTCAGCTAGGTAACTAGTTAGCTAGCTAGTTAAGCCAGCTAGTTAAGTCAGCTACCTAACTAGTTAAGTCAAGTAGTTAAGACTGCTAGTTAATTAGTTAAGTCAGGTAGCTAAGTCAGCTAGCTAACTAGTTAGCTAACTAGTTAAGTCAGCTAGTTACATCAGCTAGCAAAAGAGTTACTACAACTGGTTAAGTCAGCTCACTAGCTCTTTGGCTAATGAGTTAAGCTAGCTAATTAAGTCAGCTCGCTACCTCGTTGGCTAGCTAGTTAAGCCAGCTGGTTAAGGCAGCTCGCTAGCTCATTGACTAACGATTAAAGTCAGCTGGTTAAGTCAGCTCACTAACTCGTTGGCTAACTAGTTAGCTAGTTGGATATGTCAGCTCACTAGCTAGTTAGCTAACTAGTTAGCTAGTTGGTTGTCAGCTATCTAGCTAGTTAGCTATCTAGTTAAGTCAGCTTGCTAGCTAGGTAGCTATCTAGTTAGATAACCAGCTAAGTCAACTGGCTAGCAAGGTATCTGGCTAGTGAAATCAGCTATTTAAGTCAGCTGGCTTGCTAGGTAGCTGGTTAGTTAAGTCAGCTTGTTAAGTCACCTGGCTAACTAGATAGCTAGCTAGTTAAGTCAGGTTAAGTCAGCTGGCTAGCTAGTTATATCAGCTAGTAAATTCAGATGACTAGTCAGATGGCTAGGTAGGTAGTTAGCTAGTAAAGTCAGCTGGCTAGCCAGCTGCATAGCTAGTTAAATCAGCTAGTTAAGTTAGCTGGCTAGCCAGCTGCATAGCTAGTTAAATCAGCTAGTTAAGTTAGCTGGCTAGCCAGATGGTTAGCTAGGTAGTTAGTTAGTTAAGTCAGCTGGCTAGCCAGCTGGCTAGGTAGTTAAGTCAGTTAGCTAACTCATTACGCAACTAGATAAGTCATCTAATTAACCCGTTAAGCAACTAGTTAAGTCAGCTAGCTAACTCGTTAACCAACTAGTTAATTCAGCTGGCTATTTTGTTAGCCAAGTAGTTAAGTTAACTAGCTAAGGGGTTAAGTCAGCTGGTTGAGTAAGCTAGCTAGCTAGTTAGCTAGTGGGTTAAGTGAGCTGGTTGAGTCAGCTAGCAAGCTAGTTAGCTAACGATATAAGTCAGCTGATTGAGTCAGCTAACGAGCTAGTTAGCTAACGAGTTAAGTCAGCTGGTTCAGTCAGCTAGCTAGCTAGTAAGCTATAGAGTTAAGTCAGCTGGTTGAGTCAGCTAGCTAGCTAGTTAGCTAATGAGTTAAGTCAGCTGGTTGAGTCAGTTAACTAGCGAATTAAGTCAGGTGGTTGAGTCAGCTGGATAGCTCATTAGCTAACGAGTTAAGTCAGCTGATTAAGTCAGCTAGCTAGCATGTTAGCTAACAAATAAGCTAACTCATTAGCTAGCGGGTTAAGTCAGCTAGCTAGCTAGGTAGCTAACTGTTTAAGTCCACTAGCTAGCTAGGTAGCTAGTTAGTTGTCAGCTAGTTAAGTCTGCTGGCTAGCTAGGTAGCAAGCTAGTTAAGTCAGCAAGTCAGGTCATCTAGCTAGCTAGTTAAGTCAGCTAGTTAAGTTAGCTCACTAGCCAGCTATCTAGCTAGGTAGGTAGATAGTGAAGTCAGCTGGCTAACCAGCTGGCTAGCTAGTTATGTCAGCTAGTTAAATCAGCTGGCTAGCCAGCTAAGCATCTAGGTAGCTAGATAGTTAATTCAGCTGGCTAGCCAGCTGGCTAGTTCATTAAGTCAGCTCGTTAAGTCAGCTGGCTAGACAGGTAGCTACGTAGGTATTTAGCTGGTTAACTCAGCTGACTTGCCAGCTGGCTAGCTAGTTAAGTCAGCTAATTAAGTCAGCTGGCTAGCCAGCTGGTAGGTAGGTAACTACTAGTTAAGTCAGCTGTCTAGCCAGCTAACTAGCTAGATATGTCAGATAGTTAAGTCAGCTGGCTAGCCAGCTGGCTTTGTAGGTAGCTAGCTATTTAAATCAGCTGGCTCATTAGCTAGCTATTTCAGTCAGCTAATTAAGTCAGTTGGCTAGCTCATTAGCTAGCTAGTTGAGTCAGCTAGTTAAGACAGCTGGCTATCTCATTAGATAGCTACTTGAGTCAGCTAGTTAAGTCAGCTGGCTAGCTTATTAGCTAGCTAGTTGAGTCAGCTAGTTGAGTCATCTGGCTAGCTCATTTACCAGCTAGTTGAGTCAGCTGGCTAGCCTGTTAGCCAGCTAGTTGAGTCAGCTGGCTAGACCATTATGCAGCTAGTTGAGTCAGCTGTCTAACTTGTTAGCCAGCTAGTTGAGCCAGCTGGCTAGCTCATTACATAATGAGTTAAGTCTGCTGGTTAAGTCAACTGGCTAACTCGTTAGCTAATGAGTTAAGTCAGCTGGTTACCGAGCTGGCTAGCTAGGTATCTAGCTAGTTAAGTCAGCTGACTTGCCAGCTGGATAGCTGGTTAAGTCAGCTAGTTAAGTCAGCTGGCTAGCTAGGTAGCAAGTTAATTAATCAGCTGACTTGTCAGCTTGCTAGCTAGTTAAGTCAGCTAGTTAAGTCAGCTGGTTAGACAGCTGGCTAGCTAATTAAGTCATCTGGCTAGCCCATTGGCTATCTAGGTAGATAGCTAGTTAAATCAGCTGGCTAGCCAGCTGGCTAGCTAGGTAGTTAGCTAATTAATTAAGCTGCATAGCCAGCTGGATAGCTAGGTAGTTAGCTAGTCATGTCAGCTGGCTAGCCAACTGGCTGGCTGTTAAAGTCAGCTGGTTAAGTGAGATGGCTAGCCGGCTGCCTAGATAGGTAGCTAGCTAGTTAAGTCAGCTGGTTATCCGGCTGTCTAGCCAGGTGGCTGGCAAGTTAAGCCAGCTGGTTAGTAGGCTGGCCAGGTATGTGACTGGCTAGTTAAGCTGGCTGGCTAGCTGGCTGACCAGCAAGGTGTCTGACTAGTTAAGTAGGCTGGCTATCCTACTGTCAAGCCAGCCAGCTGGGTATTTAAGCCGGCTGGGTGGCGACCTGGCCAGCCTGTTAGCTAGCTAGCTGGCTGCCTAGCCAGCAAGCCAGCAAGGCAACTAGCTAGTTAAGCCAGCTCTCTAGCCATCTAGCCAGCCAGGAAGCTAGTTAGTTAAGTCAGATGGCAGGCCAGCTCAGCTAGCCTGCCAACTAGCTAGTCATCTAGTTAAGTCAGCTAGCTAGCCAGCTATCTTGTTAAGTCAGCTAGCAAGACAGATAACTATTCAGCTAGATAGTTAACTCAGCTAGCTTGTCAGCTTTCTAGTCAGGTAGCTAGTTAAGTCAGTTAGCTAGTCAGGTAGCTAGTCAGCTAGATAGTTAAGTCAGTTAGCCAGCTAACTAGCCAGTCAGGTAGCTAGTTAAGTCAGTTAGCTAGACAGCTAGCTAGCTAGTTATGTCAGCTAGCTAGACAGCTAGATAGTCAGCTAGCAAGTTAAGTCAGCTAGCAAATCAGCTAGTTACTTAGCTAACTAGTCGGCTAGCAAATCAGCTAGCAGGTCAGCTAACTAGTGGGTTTGCTTGCTTTCCATCAGGTCAGCTAACTAGTCGGCTCGCTTGTCAGCCGACAGGTCAGCTAAATAGTTGGCTTGCTCACCAGCCAACAGGTCAGCTAACTATTTGGCTCACTCTCCAGCCAAGTAGTTAAGTCATCTCACTGGTCAACTCGCTTGCCAGCCGACTAGTTAAGGCAGCTCACCAGTCGGCTCACTCACTTGCCGACTAGTTAAGTCGGCTCACCTTTGGCTCAAGAGCCAGCCGACTAGTTAAGTCTTCTGACCAATCGGCTCACTCGCCAGCTGACTACTTAAGTCAGCCTACCAGTCAATTCACTCACCAGCAATCTAAGTCAGCTGACAAGTCGGCTCACTCGCCATCTGACTAGTTATGTCAGCTGATCAGTCGGCTCAAATGCTGTCTGACT
>JAPVLO010004902.1:0-12967 GCA_027257055.1 Cephalopachus bancanus | reverse complement strand
ATGCCAGAAACCAGGAGCTCTCTCCAGCACACCCGTCATCCCCCATATTCACTCCACCAAGAGTTACTTCACACCACTACTACTGCTGCCATCCCAGTCTAATAACAGCTCCTCTTCCTCTGCCGTCTCTACTCTAACCTCCACTCTTCCATTCTTTACACAGTAGCCAGAATGACTTTCTGAAAATGGAAACTGTGTCACATCATAACCCCTGTTCAAACCTCTGAAGGCATTTGGGATAAATTGAAAAAAAAAAAAAAACTAATGGAGCGGAGTACAAGAGCCTTGTGTTCTGCCTATTACCCAACTCTAACCTCATCTCAAGCTGCTTTCCTTTTCATTTATGATGCTTGATTGACACACATTGGATGTTGATTTCCTTGAACACTAAGTATTAACCCACTCTGGAGCAGGGAACACATGGTTCTTACTCTACTTCAAAAGTCCTTCCCCCACTCTCGCCCTCTCTGCCTCTTCCCTTTCTAGACTGTAAACTCCCTGAGGACAGATCCTTGATTGTCCTGATTATTCATAAATAGCCAATATCTGGCACAGTCCTTGGCAGAAAGTAGGTATTTGGTAAATGAGTGAATGACTATTTCAATTAATACCAAATTTTTCCTCCATCTCAAAAAAAGACAGAAAGGACAGGCTAAATATATATATGTATATATACATTTTTTTTTTCTCTTTAATTTTAAAGATGTGAGGTACAATTCAGTAATTCTGGGGGCTCTTCATTGTTTGAGTTCCAGAGTCTGTATTTTCAGTAGCTGACCTATGTGAGATTCATTTTCTTCCTTTGGTTTTTCTTCATTTGTGTAGGTTTTCTTCCCCCCTCCCATTTTTTTTTTTACCTCTTCTTTAATTCTGTTCAGCGATGGGGGGGATAGCTTTTATTTCTGTTTGCTCAATCTCCTATTCTTCATTATGTAGATCCTCTGGTTTTGTTCAATTCTCAAGCCGGACTAAGGATAGAGGCCTCAGCTTTTTGCAGTTTTGAGATTTAATTGAGGGGGGAACTGTGATTCAGAAGCTATCTGCAGATTCCAGTATCTGCTGACAGGTGTGTGGGTCCCCTGGAACACACTTCCCACTGCCTTACAATCTGTCCATGAGTGGGGGTGTCTGTTTGCCTCCTGAAAGCAAAATGAGATAAGAAAAGGAAAAAGAATGGAAAAAGGAAAGAGGAAGATGAAAGGTAAGTTGAGAGAGAGAAGAAGAGGGAGATCAGACAGGCATGCCAACTAATGAATAAACAGAGAGACAAACAAAGAAAAAACAAAAAAGACAAAAACATACAGACAATCATATAAACAAATAAAAACCCTCCTGTTGGTGTACTCTCCCTTAAAAATACCCATAAATAAACAGAAAATCTAAAAAAAAAAATAACAGAAATAAAGCAAGTACACAATATAAACAAAAACAGAAAGAAAGTGAGAAGAAAAAAAAATCTAAAACTAAAACAAAAAACAAGAAAAAACCCCCTCGTTTTTGTGAGTCCAGGTTCCTTTCAGGTCTTTGCCTTGGGGAGTGGCTCTGGTCTCTAGCCCCTCCCCTTCACTCTCAGTGCAGGCTGATAGGGTTGCTCTCAGCATGGGTTAGATGCCCCACGGACTGTTGTGGGAGGAGGATGGATTACATCTGGACTCACGCTACCCACTGCTCCTGCTGTCAAGTCTCCCACTCAGATCTGATGTGTCTGTGCCTCTTTCAGCATGGAAGGGGGGCATCTGTCTCTCTGAATCTGATAAGGTAATAGCCTCAGCATCCCAAGATGGAGGATGGGCGGAGCTGGGTGGGGCGATGCAAGTCTCTGCCTGGTCCTGGGACTGAGAAGATGGCTCTTGACAGCATCCCATCACTGGCGTTCGTGCTTTATTCCAGATTTCCACTACCTCCCTTCTTGTGCCAGGTCTGCTGCTGCAGGTAATGGCGTGGGCTGGTGCCCATGCTGAGGGGTGGTTGTTCTCTGCTGCCTCCTCTCAAGAAAGCCCTGAGACTGGCAGATAATCCTGCCTGCCCACCCGGATTTCCAGTCTCAGGGAAGTGAGGGTTGCAGTCACTTCTGGAGGTGAGCCCCCGGTGCATGAACCTGAGTCTCCCCTCAGACGGACTTTCACTCACCCACCAGCACACACCCACTCATGCAGAGAGTCTTTATGGACACTTGCTTTTGTGAAGACTCTCATAGTCCAACCTGTTCCATTGCCAGCTTGCCTGGAAGTCTAATGTCTGAATATATTTTTAAAAGAAACAAGGTCTTATTTTTGCTAGGTCAGCCAAATTGATATTGAGTATCCAGGCCAGTATTTACCTTTATAGTTATAATAACACACCCTTCTGTTAAATAGATTAAATCTTTTTTTTTTGTTTTTTTTTGAGTTGGAGTCTCACTCTGTCACCCAGACTGGAGTGCAGTGGCTGCTCCCGGCCACCACAGTCTCAACCTGCTGGGCTCCGGTGATCCTTCTGCCTCAACCTTCCAAGTAGCCGGAATTACAGGCATGCGCTACCACGCCCGGCTGATTTTTTTATTTTAATGTAGAGATGAGGTCTTGCTGCCCAGGCGGGTCTTGAACCCACGGGCTCAGGCAATCCACTCACTTCAGCCTCCCAAAGGCGCGGGATTACAGGCTGAGCCACCGAGCCCGGCTGATTAAATCATATTTTAAGTGGGTGCTATGATCAGCTCCATTTTATCTGCATTGCTAAAATTGCCACAGCTCCTGTAAAATTCCTGGAAAGGGTGACCCCTCTGTCATAATAAAGTGCTAAATCTGCCTACTTATGAAGGACAAATACTTATAATATGTCCATTAAAAAAACTTAAGTGCCTTACTAGCAATAGCTGTTACAAAGACAAATGGAATACATGTAAATGGCCCCATAACTTAAGTTCACATTTTTATTAGTTTTAAAAGAGAAGAGTTAACATATTTGTAGAACAATTTCCTATAATACTTTTCAATAAATTATATAATTTTAACTTTGCTTTTGTTTAACAGAAATGAAAGGTGTTCTGAGAACTATAAGTCCATCTTGAGTTCTTCTTTCACCAATTCCCTTTGAAGGCATTGTCTTAGTGACTCCCCTTCCACACCATATCTTACTACTAATTTGTACTTTCCAATTTAGCTTCTTACTGCATGCTAACTTGGCCCTTCCTTTTATTTATTTATTTCTATTGATATATAATATTTGTACATATTTGTGGGGAACATGTGATATTTTGATATATGCCTAGAACATGTAATGGTAAAGTCAGGGTATTTAGGTTATTTATCACCTTGACTGTTTCTCATTTCTTTGTGTTGGGAGCATTCCAAATCTTCTCCTCTAGCTATTCTGAAGTATAAAATATATCGTTAACTGTAGTCACCCTACTATGATATCGAACATTAGGACTTAGGCCTTCTGTCTAACTATATATTTGTACCCATAAGCTCACCTCTTTTCATTCTCCTCCCCACCCCACCAGTCCTTACTTTTATATTGTGGATATGATTGATTTCAACTACTCCAGGGAAAAGGAGAATCAAGAACACTGGATGTACTATACTGTCAATTCACACTCTGCTCAGTTCCAGGCTCATGGTGGGATTTCTGTAATACTTGCTTTGCTGGAGTTTGGAAACACCTGAAGGATTGTATGTGACTCTAGGTAAGAAGAAGACAGTTGCTGGTGGAAAATGAAGAAAGTATTGCTACTATGTATTTGTACTTTTGACTCATTTCAACTTCCCTTCTGAAATATGGAAGGGAAAGCCTTAAAGAATATTTCAAAATAGAGGACCCATGTGAATACCTGCCTTTATGCAGCAAATTTGACCTAGTCAACACTTCTGCCAATGATTTGAATGACTGCAGATGCTGATGTGGAAAACATTTGCAGACCATGAACCTGCAACCAGATTTCTGAAGTGAGTAATTTGGGTGATAGAATTGTGTTCTAAAGCTGGAATCGGGTTAATTTTAAAGGATCATGAGTTATGTTTGGGTTGAAAGACCAAGTATGTAACTACAGGATGGCAGAGCTTTGGATAACAGCGTGTGTCACAAATCTCCATGATGTTACATTGACATGAATTGTGTTGTTACTTGATAGTAGAATGTGGTGGCCAAATGAGCTAAGGAATGTCAGTTTGTCTTTGTGGGAACATGCCACCCAGGCCACGGGAGGGGTTCATGAACTCTGCCCAAGCAATGTGCAGGGGAGTGAGCTCAGTCTAGGATGTCCCTACCTGAAGGACCTTGGTAGCTGAACCTGCCCAGAGGAGAGAAATGGAGTTGACCATGAAACAAGAGCACTCAAGGAGCAGATGAGGGGCCTGGGCCAATCTACCTAGAGAAACACACTTTTATCACAGTTTTAGAAGAGTCAGCACATTTTTGGAATCATTTTCTACAATGCTTTTCAGTAAATTATATAATTTTAACTTTTGTTTAATAGAAATGAAAGGTATTCTGAGAACTGTAAGCTTGTCTTGAACACTTCCTTTACTAATTCCCTTTGAATGCATTGTCTTAGTGACTCACTTTCACGCTGTATCTTATTAGCTACCAATTTTTACTTTCCAATTTAGCTTCTTACTGCATGCTAACTTGGCCCTTCCTTTTTTTTATTGATATATAATATTTGTACATATGTATGGGTGCATGTGACATTTTGTTGCATGCCTAGAATTTGTAATGATCAAGTCAGGGTGTTTAGGGTATTCTCTCTAGGAATAGAGAGCTTAGACTGGGGAAATATGGACTGGGAAGGGTAGTCTTTGCACACTCATAGACCTACCAGACAGAAGGGGGTATAAACTTTGTTTTGCTGCAGAAGGTTGAACACAGATAGATTATAGGGACACTGATTTTCATTAATTATGGGGAATAAAACCCTGTGAAGTCTATGTCTGTGTTCTTCTGTATTCTGATATAGCCCTGTGAAGTCTCATGTAATTCTCTTGTAGGTGATGTCATAGAGGGGATTTATCAATCCAAAGAGTAAAGTGACCAGCTATTTCAGATGTCCAAGACTTGGGGATTTTCTAAGACTTAGAATTTTCAGTGCTAAAACCTGAGAAATTCCAGGCAGAGCTGGATGAATTGACCACTCTACCAAAGAAGATTGCCTTCAATATTATCTAAGGTCTCTTCTACCCTAGAGAGCCTATGATTTCTAAGTTAGGTATGTTGATTTTCTCAGGAAAAATGTAGGCAAAATGATAATTCTGTACACTGGTATTTTTGGTTTCCAATCCCATGCTTATTTAATCACAAATAACTTCCACTTGCTTTTTGAGCAGTTTTTCCACATTTGTGTCTAAGATTTAAGCATTGCTGGTAGATTCATGCCCTACAATTGTATCAAAGAATCAGGTGCACATTTCCTTACAAGCCAAAGTCATTCATTTCATAAATGAGCATTTTAGAAATACAGAACTGTATGTTTCTTAAGAAATCACAGTGGATATTTTTTTGATTAAATGACTGTTATTCTTTGATGAGACATTGTGGAGGTGTACAGCACCACTACAGGCAGTTAAATCATTCCATCATAATGAAATTTCACTTAGATTATGTACCGTGAAAGAGCTGTTTGTGTCCAGCACATCCTTGTGGAAACTTGGTTCCTTTTTTGTAATCATTTATTGTATTTGTGATTCTGGAATGAATGTATTAAACTAAATGGTAACCTTAAGGATTTGTTTCTCTTTGGGGGTTTGATGTTTGGGTATTCAGGAATGAGACATTCTCAAGGAGACCTTCTAAAGTCATTTTCTCCTGGCATTCTTTGTGTTGATATATCACCCGCCCATTGTAACTCTTCAACTTCAGTGCAACCATGAGAGTTTACTGAGATCGTCCAACTTCTCTAAACCTTTTCCCTGATAGCGTACTTGATATTGTCATGTAAACAAGAGTTATTTGAGAAAAGAAGAGTAGCTGGTGAATGAGTTCTATTTTTTTTGTCTAGTTGGTGCTTTCAAAGAGGACCCCATAAAACCTGGAATTTATTTATTAAAAATTGTGTATTTATTTTTACATGCCTACCCTTCAGTCACTTTGAAAGTTCTGTCCCTTTGATGCAATACACCTATCGAGACACTTCTACTTCCCAAAAAAGTTTTTGAACTCATCAGTTTTGATGCCTTTTAGTGCTTCTGCCATTTTTTGTTTCACCTCTTCCGCATCAGCAAAACATTTCCCTTTGAGGACTTTTTTCATTGGGAAAACAAACCAAAAAAAGTCGCTTGGGGTGAGAATGGGTGAATAGGTGAGAGTGGGGCACAGGGGCCGTGCTATTTTGGTCCAAAACTACTGAACACCCCGCATGGTGTGGGCAGATGCATTGTCACAGTGGAAGAGCCAGTCACCTGTCTGCCATAATTGGGGGCATTTCTTCCACAATTCGTGACACAACCTCAAAACTTCCAGATAAAAACTTTGGTTGACTGTTTTATCTGGAGGAACACATGCCAAGTGTACTACAAGGGCCCTGTCCTACAAAGGATAATTCTGAGTTTTTTGGGGGGAGGGTGCCCCCTGTATGGAGAAGAGGTTTTTTTCAAGTTTTTGGCTTTGTTCCCAACCCCAAGAATAGAAATCTGTGGAGGTGAGAAAATGATGGCCAGGCTTTTGATGTGGTTTAAGGGTAGTGGCAAGATAAAAAACTTCTGACTGAAAAAAGGGAGTAGTGGGAGTCCAGCTACTTTTTTTTTTTTTTTTTCAGTTGGACTCTCACTGTGTCGCCCAGACTGGAGTGCAGTGGCATGCTCCCGGCCACCACAGCCTCGACCTGCTGGGCTCCGGCGGTCCTTCGCCTTAGCCTTCCAAGTAACCGGAATTACAGGTGCACGCTACCATGCCTGGCTAATTTTTGATTTATTGTAGAGATGAGGTGTTGCCAAGTTGCCCGAGTGGGTCTCGAACCTACGGGCTCAGGCAGTCCACTCACCTTGGCCTCCCAAAGTGCTGGGATTACAGGCTGAGCCGCCGAGCCACCAATCCTGGCCTAGCTACTCTTTCAAACCCACTCTACCACCTGCTCCCCTCTACTTTAGTGTCATGCTTCCTGGGAATTTTCCTTGGGTTGTATACCTGATTGTCTCTTTGCTTTCAAACAGAATCACTCTGTGTTCTTGGACCTGTGTTGTTCACTGTTGTTGTTGATGATAGGTTTACTATAGGGCTAGGAAAACAATCTTGTGGTGCATGATCAATAAAGCCAGTAATGACATTCTACTTCTTTAATTGTCACCCATATAGGCTATACAGGAGAGGAATATAATAGTCTTAGCTTCCTGGTTGCATCATTCTGTGTACTGTGGTTGTGGTAGCTTCTGAAACTCTAGTTGTAAACATAATATAAGCAATGCAATGTAAAAGGACGTGATGCATCCCCAGAAGACCTCATGGAAAAGAGATGCATTTGTTGTTAGAATCTGCAGCACCCCCCTCACAGTCTCACCATCTCTTCTCACAATAGTATTCTGGAATATCAAACTGAGCATGGAATTCTACATTTACATTGTGTAGCCTTTCACATCAATTTGAAAAGGAAATCAGGACTATTTTTAGTGGACACTGCACTTTTGATCCAGAGTCTCTCTTAACTTTTCATGAATCAACCCAATGGTAAATATTGGAAATCCATTGTTCAAGTTCAGAAAGAGGCTCACCAAAGGTGACAATCATGTGTGCTCATTCATGATAATTCATTTGATTTTATTTGGCAATATTCCAGCCATGTTTAAACATGCATGGGAGAATAGACACTTTATAAGTGACACTTTAATGACTTACCATATTATTACATTGAAATCCAAATATAACATTGTGTAAGTAGAAATATTTTGTGATAGTAATAATGAACTCTGGGTCTCAGTGACCTCTCACAGATCACAAAGACCACATCATGGTTAAGAGAAGACCTCTTTTGTGAATGATATGATCACTGTTTGAAACGTTGGTAAATACTGAAACTGTAGCCTCGACCTGCTGGGCTCCAGCGATCCTTCCGTATGTCATTTTAAAAAATGGTACATGTGTGTTATAAATAAACCAAAAGTTTGCAGCAAAGTATCAAGAAAATGTTCAAGAAGTCGCCTAATCCCATCATGTAGAAATTAACAGACGATTAAAACATCAGTCGTCCTGAGCCCACGGGTTCGAGACCCGTCTGGACAGCGAGACCTCATCTCTTACAATAAATCAAAAAATCAGCCGGGCATGGTAGCGCATACCTGTAATTCCGGCTACTCAGAAGGCTGAGGCGGAAGGATCGCCGGAGCCCAGCAGGTAGAGGCTGTGGTGGCCGGGAGCGGCCAGTGCACTACAGTCTGGGCGACAGAGTGAGATTCCAACTCAAAAAAACCAAAACAAAACAAAAAACAAACATCAGTCGTCTTTGCATCCGTATGGATATATACAGATAGATGGATGCATGGATTCATGGACATCATTGTGTGTGCTGCTTTATAATAAGAACTATTATATTTAATTTCATATGAATTTAAAATAAGAAAAAGAAATGGAATTTTTGATAAATGTTTTTAATCAGACAAGGGCTTTTTAGGAAATATTGCTTTAAGTGTTGAAAATGGTTATGGAAAACATTAAGTTAAACTCATATTTTAAAAAACAATTTTATACATTTATTTCCATCTCAGCTCCTTTTGCCCCTCTGATTTTTGTTAGCTATATGTTATTTTTACATTATTAGCTCTATAGTATTCTGTTCTGTACCACAACTCCCACTTTTTAAAAAGCCTTGCTTCTGCATTTAGATAGATTCAGTGCTCGCCAGCCACAGTTTCACCAGCTTAATTCCTTAGCTCTTTTTTTAAAGTGACTTTTTCTTTGGTTGTATTTCGGCTGCAAGCAATTTCTTTTTTAAAGAAAGCAGTTTCTAGGTCTTTCTCCTTTCCTTTTACATGGGAGGGGCCATGTTTCTTATTTCCATGAGAAGTATAATACCCTTTGAATTTGTTTTGATCTAGAGTTTTAGTATAGAGCTGAGAAAGTCCACTCTACAGTTCTTTACCATTTCCCACCAATGTAATTTTATTCTCTTCAAGTGGTGAGGGACTATTAAGAATTCTCAGGATTTTGTCTACTCACCAGTACTGTTTTTGCCACTATGGGCAGGATTAGGATTTGTACCAACTTTACTATAAATCTTCTCTTTTTTCTTTGCTTCAGCATTCTTGCTTGAAATTGTGCCCCTTTCCTAAGGTTTCTGTTCATGAATTTTCTTGTGCTGTGTTTTTTTGTTTTTTTTTTTGGAGTTGGAGTCTCACTCGGTCGCCCAAACTGGAGTGCAGTGGCCGCTTCGGCCACCGCGCCTCGACATGCTGGGCTCCGGCGATCCTTCCGCCTCAGCCTTCTAAGTAGCTGGACTTACAGGCATGCGCTACCACGCCCGGCTGATTTTTTGATTTATTGTAGAGATGAGGTCTCGCTGCCCAGGCGGGTCTCGAACCCGCGGGCTCAGGCAATCCACTCACCTCAGCCTCCCAAAGGCGCGGGATTACAGGCTGAGCCACCGAGCCCGGCTTCTGCTGTGTTTTAAACCTTTTTTCTTTTAGGTAGATAACGAGGAGGGAGATTCTCTGATCTAATTTCACTTTATGTTACTTACTGGGAATTATGTAATATTAGTTTTGAAATTGAAAAACTAATACTTTGGAAACTTTATAATGACTTGGGATTCAATTAAATGTGACTTTACTTGAAAGCATGATGTGGCAAAAAATTAAGGGTACCATTTATATTTTTTCCATGTGAACAACAGTCCCTGAAACATACATTTTATAAAGTAGAATGTGAATGGTGCTCGCTGGAATTGTGCACTGTTCGTGGCCTTTGTTTGGCCACTGTTCACCCAACATGATTATTACATTGTCAATCAAAGTCTGAGGTGACTTTTGTTTCAACACTTTTACAGAGTCGTGTATAAGCATTTTATTTGTTTGACCTTTGTTTTTTCCTAGACAGCTAGAAAAGTGGGACAGTAGAATTCAGGCAGAGGTCCCAGAAGCCTGGGGAGACACTGGCATAGGTAGGAGAGACCAGTAGGCACGACGCCAAGACAGATCTGAAAGGCGAAGATGAGGATCAGGGCAGGTTGGAAGGCCAAGTTTAGAATTGCAACTTTGATGTCAGCCGAGAAAGGCCTGGCAGGGAGAGGGCAAGACGCCCAGATGAGTGGACTTTCACAGACCAGAACCGGGCAAGTGAATGCAGCGTGCAGCTAAAGAGACAAAACCTTGAAGATTCCTTGAGATTCCTGGTGGGGTGGCTAAGATCTTACCCCAGTGGGATTAGGAAAATGTTTGGGCTCTCACCAGTTTTGGTAACTTTTATGTTTTAATAATTTAAACATTTGGCTATATCATTATTTTGGGTAGTTTTTGTTCTTGAAGAATCTCACTTGAGGTTAAAAGTCAAAGTAGGGCAAACACTTTTATAGGAAACATCTCTTAGACCAAAGTTTGATATAACTGGGTTTCATCAACTTCTTTAGAGAAATGTTTATTACAGTCTATGGCTGATTTTTAAATTGGGTTTTTCGTTTTGTTATCAAGTTATGAGTTCTTTTTTTTGAGTCGGAGTCTCACTGTCACCCAGGCTGGAGTGCAATGGCGTGCTCACGGCCACTGCAACCTCTACCTACTGGGCTCAGGTGGTCATTTTATCTCGGCCTTCCACATAGCTGGAACCACAGGCATATGCCACCACTCCCAGCTTATTTTTTGATTTATTGTAGAGACGAGGTCCCTCCAAGTTGCCGAGGCTATTCTCGAACCCTTGGGCTCAGGCAATCCTCTTGCCTCTGCTTCCCAAAGTGCTGAGATTACTGGTGTGAGCCACCGTGCTGGGCTCAAGAGTTCTTTATATATTCTGGATATTAACTCCTTATCTCATATATGGTTTGCAGATGTTTTCTCTCATTCCATAGGGTGTCTCTTTACTCTGTGGATTGTTTTCTTTGCTGTGCAGATGTTTACTTTGTGTATTTTTGCTTTTGTTGCCTGTGCTTTGGATATCATATCCAGGAAATCATTCATTGCCCATTCCAATGTCATGAAAGCTTTCCTTTATGTTTTCTTCTAAGAGTTTTAGTTTCAGGTTATAAGTTTAGGTTTTTAATCCATTTTGAGTTAGTTTTTTATATGGTGTAAGATTAAGGGTCCATCTTCATTCTTTTGTATGTGGATATCAAGTTTTTCCAACATCCTCTATTGAAGACATGGCTTTGTCTTTGTTGAGTGGTCTTGACACCCTTGTAACAGAATATTTGACCATAATCATGAGGGTTTATTTTTGGAGTCTCTATCCATTGATCTTTATGTCTGTTTTTATGCCAGTATCAAGGTGTTTTGATTACTGTAGTTTTGTAATATGTTTTGAAATCAGAAAGTGTGAGGCCTCCAGCTTTGTATTACTTTTTCAACATTGTTTGGTCTATTTCAGGTCCTTTGAAATTCATATGGATTTTAGGATGGTTTTTTAATCTCTGGGGAAAAAATGCCATTGGGATTTTGATTGGGATTGCATTGAAACTGTAGATTGCTTTGGGTAGTGTGAACAATTTAGTAATATTATGACTTCTAATCCACAAACACAGAATGTCTTTCCACTTACTAATGTCTTTTAAATTTTCTTTTAGCAATTTTTTGTAGTTTTCGGCATACAAGTCTCTTTTTATCAGGTAACCTTACCACCACATCTAGGGTATAATGGAGTCTATGATGCAGTCTCCTTGAATCTGGTTGAGCCTTTGGAACTGCCTTGACCAACAGAAGAAGGCTGAAGTGATGATATATGGCATCATTTATCGATGAAGGCCGTATTTCACAAAACATCATGAGCTTCTGTCTTGCTCTTTTGGTTTGCTCATTCTTAAATCCCGCTACCTTGATGTTAGCTCAACCAGCCGGAGAATCCTGTGTGAAGGGCAGACCTAGACCACAGCCCTGGATGACCTCCTAATTGTCAGTAATACTAACTCTAGCAGAAATAGCCCACTAATGAATGGCATACAAGGCAGAGATGAACTTGCAGATAGATGCAAAGGAAATGATTCTTTTAAGCTACCAGATTCTGGGGTGTTTTGCTGTACAGTGATAGATGCTTGAAACACACCGTCCAAGTGATCTCATCTGTTTCTGTGGCATTAACAACTCTCCTTCTCAGATCTTAACGTGTTTCCATGGAGATCATTTCCCATAATTAGATGTTTTCTTCTTAAGCTCGGCACATCCAACATTAAGGTGTTGTCCTTGACCACCTGTTCTTTCTTTATTATCCTGGTTATTTTGCTATCTCTTCTTTCATGGCAGAAATCTGGGAAAACATCTTCAATTTCTGCATCTTCTCACATCTAATTTTCCATCTTAATTCTCTTTTGAACGCTGATATTTTCAAAACACATGTATGATCATGTTACAATAATTTTTGCAACTCATGAATGTGTTCACTTTGTTTACACAATCAAGCCCTATTTTCTTGACAGGATTTATGTGGTTTTCAATGATCTGGCCTTTTGCCAAATTTCTGGTCTTATGGTCTGTTGCTCCTTTTTACTTTACAATACTAAATTACTAATAGGTTTCCAAATACACAAAGAAGAAACAAGGCTTTTTCACTCATTCAGGCTGTTCCACTCATCTAGGTTTTAGAGCAGAATTCAGTTTTTTGTGACCGTAAGACTCAAGTCCCCATTTTCTTGCTGGCCATTGACCAGGGGTTGCTCTCCGTTCCTATAGGCCACTCTCAAGTCCTTGCCACATGGTGCTGTCACAACACTCCAGCTTGCTCCTTCTTAGCTTGCAGGAGACTCTTACTTCATTGTCCTATAACAGACTCTCATGTAATGTAATCTAGTCAAAGGAATGGCTATCCCATGGGTGTGACCCACACTCAGAGGGAAGGGATTATACAAGACTTGTTCACCAGGGAGGAG
>JAPVLO010004901.1:0-12441 GCA_027257055.1 Cephalopachus bancanus | reverse complement strand
TGAAGAAATACAAAAGATCATTAGAGACTACTACGTACACTTGTATGGAAACAAACTTGAAAACCTTAAGGAAATGGAGGACTTTCTGACATCACACAACCTACCTAAGTTGGAACAAGAAGAAATTGAGACCCTAAATAAACCAATAACAATCAAGGAAATTGACTACGTAATAAGAAAACTTCCTACAAAAAAAATCCCTGGACCAGATGGCTTTCCAGCAGAATTCTACAAGACATTTAAGGAAGAGCTGATATCAATCCTACTGAAGGTATTCCAGGTGATTGAAAAAGATGGAACACTCCCCAAATCATTTTATGAAGCCAACATCACATTGATACCCAAGCCAGGTAAAGATACACCCAAGAAAGAGAACTACAGGCCAATATCTTTGATGAACATAGATGCTAAAATTCTCAACAAGATCCTAGCAAATCGAATTCAACAATACATCTCAAAAATCATCCATCATGACCAAGTAGGCTTCATTCCTGGGATGCAAGGCTGGTTCAACATTCGTAAAACCATAAATGTTATTAAATACATCAACAGATGTCAAAACAAAAACCACATGATTATATCATTAGATGCAGAAAAGCTTTTGATAAAATCCAGCACCTCTTCTTGATAAAACCCTTGAACATCTAGGCATATGGGGAACATACCTCAAAATAGTAAAAGTCATCTACAAAAAACCCACAGCAAGCATACTCCTAAATGGACAAAAATTAGAACCATTTCCCCTGAAAACTGGAACAAGACAAGGATGCCCACTCACCCCTCCTGTTCAACATAGTATTGGAAGTCCTGGCTCAAGCAATCAGAGAAGAGAAGGCAATCAGGGGTATCCAAATAGGAAAAGAGGAAGTCAAGTTATCTCTCTTTGCAGACGACATGATTGTATACCTTAAAAACCCAAGAGAATCTGTCAAAAACCTCCTTACACTGATAAAGGCCTTTGGCAAAGTCTCAGGATACAAAATAAATGTACAAAAGACAATCGCATTTCTCTACACCAATAATAAACAAACAGAAACCCAAATAAAAAACACAATTCCATTCACAATAACCACAAAAAAAATTAAATACCTTGGCATCTTCCTAACCAGAGATGTGAAAGACCTTTACAAGGAAAACTACAAAACACTGCTCAAAGAAATCAAAGTTGACACAAACAAGTGGAAAAATATCCCATGCTCATGGATCGGAAGAATCAACATTGTGAAGATGTCCATCTTACCAAAGGCAATCTACAAATTCAATGCAGTACCCATTAAATTACCAGCAACATTCTTCTCAGACCTAGAAAAAAACAACACAAGAATTCATATGGAAACACAAACGACCAAGAACAGCCAGAACAATCCTCAGCAAAAAAAAACAAAGCAGATGGTATCACAATACCAGACTTCAAACTTTACTATAAAGCTACAATCATCAAAACAGCTTGGTATTGGTATAGGAACAGGCATATAGATCAATGGAATAGAATTGAGATTCCAGAAGCAAAACCTCAATTTCTCAACCAACTCATCTTTGACAAAGCCTCCACCACCTACCACTGGGGAGAGGAGAACCTAGTCAGTAAATGGTGCTGGGAAAACTGGCTGACCACATGCAGAAGATTGAAACAGGACCCCCATCTATCCCCATGCACAAAGGTTAATTCCAAATGGATCAGAGACCTAAATGTAAATCCTCAAACCATAAGAACCTTAGAAAATGAAGGGAAAACCCTCATGGAAATCGGAACTGGCATCCAATTCCTGAACAAAACCCAAAACCCACAGCTCATAAGAAAGAAAATAGACAAGTGGGACCTTATTAAACTGACAAGCTTCTGCAAAGTCAAAGAAACCATCAAGAGAGCAGGGAGACAGCCTACAGACTGGGAAAAAGTATTTGCCAACTCCAGGTCCGACAAAGGCTTAACATCCTGGATCTACAAGGAACTCAAGCGTGCAGAAAAGAGAAAAACAAACAACCCCATTATAAAATGGGCAAAAGATATGAACAGACACTTCACAAAGGAAAACATCTGAGCAGCCAACAAACATATGAAGAAATGTTCAACCTCACTAATCATCAGGGAGATGCAAATCAAAACCACACTGAGATACCACCTAACCCCAGTCAGAATGGCAATTATCAACAACTCAAAAAATACCAGCTGCTGGAGAGGGTGTGGTGAAAAGGGAACACTTCTACACTGTTGGTGGGAGTGTAAACTAGTGCAACCTCTGTGGAAAGCAGTGTGGCGATTCTTAAAAGCTCTAAATACCAACCTCCCATATGACCCCGCAATCCCCCTACTGGGAATATATCCTGAAGAACACAAATCACTCTATAAAAAAGATACCTGCACACGCATGTTTATCGCAGCATTGTTCACAATAGCAAGAACCTGGAAACAGCCATGCTGCCCGTCAAAAGAGGACTGGATTAAAAAATGTGGTACATATACACGATGGAATACTACACAGCCATAAAAAAGAACAAAATCATGAATTTCGCAGCAACCTGGATGGAACTAGAGTCTATAATACTGAGTGACCTCTCACAGAAACAAAGATCCGAGTATCACATGTTCTCACTCATATAATGGACCTTAAACATCCAATGCAATAGTATACGAAAATGACTGACCGCACTGGGAAACTATGGGGGGGGAGGGAGATGGGATTAACAGTAGCAAATATCTGAATGGGTACGGGGAAACATCCCATATCAACAGGGTGCCTGAATGAAACGCAATTGTATACCTAACCCTTAACTGTACCCCACAACTTCACAATAAAAAAATAAATAAATAAATAATAGTAAAAAAAAGAAAAAATAAATTTGTCTAAAAATGTCCCTTAATCCAACTCACAATGTAGTAATTCCTAATAATATCAAATCTCTCAGGTCGAGTAGAGGAGTCTAGACATGCAGAGCATCTTAGTGTTTTTTCTATGTAAAAAATTAAATAATGCTGTATTTGTTATTTTATATAACATTGCTTTATTTAGTCTTTATGAGGCAGATTATTCAGTGCAGGTTAGACACAGATACGTTTCTCGTAGATGGCTTAAATTAAAATAGCATAAGCATTCAGACATGTTTCTTATCAGTACCTGATCTTCACCCAACCAACCAGGCACACCAGACCTGACAACTTTGCAGGCTGGAATGTGAACCTCCCAGTGCAGGAAATCACAGAAACAGTAGGGAATTACCCAAAACACAGACATAATGGTCTAAGAAAAGCCCAAACCTACTTAGGCAATAACTTTAATTATTTAGGTCCTTGTGACCTTAGAAGGTTGAGAGATGGTAATCAAAACTCATGACCAGACACCTGCAGCCCACCCTCTTAGCTCATGGCTTACTTGATCATGGTTGCAAAAGTATATAAAGATTTTTATTAAAGGCAAGCACGTGTTTTTTTCTCTTAAGGCACTCATGCCCACGGAACATGTCTCTTTCTTTCTAATAAATTCTGTCTTAAACTATATTTGGGACTCACTCTGAAATGCTTTTCTGTGGTGAAGTCAAAAAACCAATGGAGCAACACACCACACCCCACCTGGTATCATGTCAAAATTTCATGAAAATAGGTATTATCTCCATTTTACAGATTTAAAAATTTAACTGACTTGAATAAAGTAAGATCAACTTTGCTTTGTCACAATGAAAAAAAACTTAATCAAAAGGAAATTACATTTTAATGTATCTATTTGGCATCTTGAAAGAAAGTGTGTGTGTGTGTGTGTGTGTGTGTGTGTGTGTGTGTGTTGTGTGTGTGCTGCCCCTCAATGATTATTCCTCAGATAACGGGCCACTACCCTCAGATATCTGTTCATCTGTTCTTTTCTTTTTAAAAAAAGATTTTAAATATTATTTTCTAATATGTTATATCATGCACACCTCAAGATAAAAATGTGACAAAAAAAAAAAAAATATTTTAATAATAATGCAATTTATTTTAAAATTATATGCCGATTTAAATTTCTATCTATTTGGCCAGGCTTTTGTGTATAATGGTTTTCTAAGGATTAATATGTATATTTCAAAATTAGTGGCATTATGTTTTTCTTAATATACTATTATCTTTGTTGATAACTGTGAAATTGGTGATAATGTACATTTACAACTTCTAAGTTTGATTCTTTTTGTTCCCAGTCTTTTTACTTGGTCAGTGCCCCCAAGGATTAATAGAGTTTTTATTTTTTCAGCGAGCAATTTCTAGGTTTGGTTGACCTGCCTAGAACATGTTTCTATGCTAGTTCATCGATTTCTTCTTATTACTATTACTGAATACATCTTTAAAAAGTAATGATGAAACTTTTTCCAAAAAAAGAAATTGATGCAAACATATCAATAATTCTACAAGGAATAATAATTTGATTTTAAAACTTCATATCAAAATTTATGGGAAGTAAATTTTCAGTTCTGAATACTTTCTAATGCCCTTTATCACTTTATTTTTTCCTCTAGGAGTAATTTAGATGTACTTTTCTTAATTTCCAAATTTATGTGGATGTTGCTGAGTATTGTGAGATTTTCAAGGTAAAGAGAATATTCTCAGCATGATTTTAGACCTTTGAAGTGTGTTGAACTCTGTGTATTATAGAAACCAGAAGACTCTAGGAATAATCTTGCAGATGATTTATTCATTACAAAATCTACTTAATAAATACACAGGGGTAATTACATTTTTAAAATATTTGTGAGATCTAAAGGTTTATAGATATTTCTGAAAGAAGAAATAAACAAGTTAAAATATGAACATTAAATCGTTAACAATTATAACAAAATCATAGTAAGAGAGGAAAGTAAAATGTGGTTTATAATTTGGTTAAAATAAAATTTTTGGGGGGTCTATGGCATAATTGTACCATATTTTATCAATGACTGAAACCTAATGCTTTTATGTTGGTAGAATGTATATACCCAATCAAGGCTGAACTATTTGGGATTTGTTGAGCAAGTATAGGTCATGTCTTATCAATAGATCCAATAACTCATTTTTTTAAAAAACTGTAGAAAAGAGTGCATAGAGTTTGCAGAACAAACTCTCTTATGTTGCAATTAAGTTTTGTTACATCAGAGTAAACACCGATCCCCCTTTCCTGATTTAAAAAAAAAACCTAGAAATATTTGGTAGGCAGTCAGTCATTCCTGGACCATTCTAAGCAGTGAGGAAGGCAGGGATGAAAATGTGATAGAAGAAATTTGGCAGATAGTGATCATGAGGTCTCACACTTCATGGCTTTCAGGAAGGAGGAGATGAAAAAATAACAGGAAAAAATGAGCACCAGGTGATGAGGTTTAATGTCCAGCCTCCTCTCTCTGTTGTTCAGGGTAGATCCACTTAAAGTGAGTTGGAGGCAATTAGATTTTTCTCATTTCTACATATTATTAAAAATTTATTTTTTCTTATACTTTATTTTATTCTTTATAAAAATGTAATACAAAAACCCAACAATTGAAGGGAAAGATTAACAGATTAATGCAAGGGAAGGAAATCAAATCTTTAAGCACTAAGAAAACAAATTCAACCAAAAAACACTGTTGAATTTATGTCAACCCAATGGTGAATGAGGAGAGCTCAGAGACCGTGAATGCACCACTGCCTAACAGGAAGCAACCAAGTTTAAAGATGGCATACACTGAAACAGTGTTTTTTTTATTCTGTGTTTCTCCCAAAACAGAGAAAAAAAAAGTATCAATGCAAAAAAGGCAATATTAAATTTTGCTGACTTGACATTTCTAAGATCAGAAACACAAGAAAATAGCAATATATTAACAAGACCACCATTAGTTCCTCATTTTAGGAAAAAAAAAGTAAAACACCAGAGAGGGACTAATAATCATGTGACACCAGTTTCATTACACAAGTGGAAAAATAAAGTCAAAGAATAGAAGAGACTTTCTTAAAATTTAAAAAAAAGCAAATCAAAATTCAAGCTCTGTAAATGAAATTTTTTTTTTAAGAGAAAAAATGCAATGTCAGGATAAAATAGGTGTTTTCCTCACAATTCTGCCAGAAGTAAATCTAATCCCACATGTTTTTTAGATCAGACTTGCTGTTGTTGGTATATCTTTTTATAAAATTGAAAATAAATCCATTACCTAATGGAATAAGATGTAGATTTCTTCTTCATTCTATTCCAAGTAGTGCCCCAGCCATTTCCTAATTTAACCTTTGTAAATACTCTTTGGACCTTGAAGAATTGTTGAATTTAAAGTTATCATTAAATCCAAATGTCATCCCAAAAAAAAATTTCAAATATTGCCCTAGCACTCATGATTTTCACACCACTGTATCTCAGTGGCCATAGTTATTCTCACCATTATTAAAACTGTTAGTAATTGGATGCCTAGTGTATATAACAAAATCAACTAGGACATTTGCCTAATTTTCTGCTAATCTTTGCAACAAGCCTAACTAAAGTTTGTTTAGTTTAAAATGGTGTGCAGACAGAGGGTGGAACACTGATCTTTGGGAGACGGGCTCACTGGGGAAATCTAGATGCAGTCTTTTTATTAAGTACACATTTTCTTCTTAGTCACCATGAGTACCTTACCTAGGAGTGGACAGCATGGAATGGAGCAATTCCTGGGAAAGCTCTCACATACCGGGGGAATGAAGTGAATGCAAAAGTAACCTGCTGATAATGGAGATGGAAGAGAATGGCCTTGGCTTTTTCTTGTTTTTTACGGAGTTTTGTCTAAGGATTTTGCAAAGAATAGCAGGAACATGAGGATACAGGAAAGGGTGGGTAGAAAATGACAGACTCCAATTAATAAGCACAGATTTTCCTCTCATGTCAAGTCTTTCAAGGGTTCCCTGGGCTCTCATTTAGTGAATAATATGCTTAGTATATTGTCACAACTCCCAAAACATGATTTACCATGCTTTTTGAGAGATGAACATTTTACTGAATACTTCATGGAGAGTAGGAAAAAGAATGCACTGCCCAAGGAACAGACATCTTGGTTTACGTTCTCTTTGAACATCTCTGTGAATGTCCCTGAAGACCCTCTTCACTTTTTAAATGACCTGGCTTCTTTCTCTTTACTTCACAGGCCATTTTTATTCTCCTGAGTTTTCAAGAGTAAGCTAACTCTGGATATTCAGCACACTCCCCCCAAAAAATCAGTCATTATCAGATTCTAAAAATTCCCTATAAATGAATATATTATAAGATCATTTATTTTGTTCTGTCAACCCCCTGGGGTCCTCACGCAGATTGCAAGAATGTTGTCAAATATTAATTCAAGAGATCAGAATATTCTATTGGAAAAGGAGGAGTGAATTCTGCTTCAAATAAGATATTTTCTCCATGGCTGTGAGTCATTTATAACTTTTGCTTATTTTATTTTATTTTATGACTTACCCCTGTTCACAAGTTTAAGTATCAGGATAAAATCTTTTTTTTTCTATATACAAGAAAACAATGACAGAAACAGAATGTAAATCAGCTTCTCATATAAAGAGCGGGTAAGGGTAATAGCCCAATACCTCTTTTCTTGACTACAAGTTGCATCCACTTAAAAAGTCTGAAAACTGAAACTAAGTTTCAAACTGATCATAAGAGGACAATTTAAAAATCAAGCAATAAACACAACTCACCACCCCATGAGACATTCACAAGCAGCATTTTATATTCTGATAAGTCTCTTACTGATGAATCCGGGATAGCATTGGTTTGGCTAAGTCAATGGGATTTTTTTTTAAAAAAGGTAGATATTTCTTGCTTTCCCAATACAACACACATAGCTTTCCATGAATACACATTCCCCTCAGAGTGAGGTCCTTGTATTTTTCATCATATAAATCACATGTTATGTGCTGTGTCATATATTATTGAAAGAATTCCATGCAGACATGGAGCTGAAAACTGCACACCTGTAGTTCTGGCTACTTGGAAGGCTGAGGCAGAAGGATTGCCAGAGCCCAGCAGGTCGACCCTGCGATGGCCATGAGCATGGGCAATGGAGTGAGACTTCAACTCAAAATAAATAAATAAATTTATTAATTAAAAATATATATATTGAGAGAGAAAGAAAATAAAAAATTTTTTAAACTAGAGTGATATTCCATTTCCCCCAAAATTCTTCCTTCTTTCTTTCCTTCCTTCTTCCCTCCCTCCATTTTTCCCTTTCTCCCTCCCTTCCTTCCTTGCTATCTCACCTAGCATCTACCATTTATCTGTCTATTTATCTATCATGTATCTATCTAGCCATCCATCCATCTATCTAATCTATCATCTATCTCTCATCAATTATCTTACCTACCTATCCATCCATTCATATATTTATCTATCATCTACCTCAATAATAAAACTGTTCACTGAGTTTTGAAGGTTGTAATATTGTAAATTGTCTACCAAGTTATTCTAAACATTTCCAGTTATTTGCTATTTTTAAAATAGTGAATTTTGCATGCAAACTTTTGTTTGGTGTGGTTGTCTCTAGCTATATTGTTCTTCTGTCTAATGCATGATCTTTTTTTTTTTTTTTTGTTGGAGTCTCACTCTGTCATCCAGACTGGAGTGCAGTGGCTGGGAGTGGCCACTGCACTCCAGTCTGGGTGACAGAGTGAGACTCCAACTCAAACAAAAAAAAAAATTCAATAAGATATCCAATAGGAGGTCTGAAACATTTAACCTAAGTGATTGACTTAATTCTAATTTCTGTTTTGTTTTTATCCCTAGAACACTATTAATGTTTGTCAATGTTTCAATATCTTGTGAACTGTAAAATAAATAAATGCATATATTTTTCTTTTTTAAACAAACACCTTGCCATTTCATGTACTTATTTTACAGTCTAGCAGTTTTACTCACAGAAGACCCTTTCTTCTGTTTATTTGATATCCTATTACTTCCTTTCTCTGTGATTTCTACATCTTTGCCATTTCCTTCATTTAATTAAAATAATCTCCATCAAATCAATCTTCATGGTTTAATAATGGAATTATTTTACTAATTTAAAACAAAAAGGTGTAGCTGGCAGGATGTATTTTATGAAAAAATAAATCACTTTAGTAATTACCTTTTGAAATTCTTATTTTTTTCATTAATTCTCATTAGAGTACATTGATAAGATTGTAAGAATTTCAAACATATATTCTTTACACTCTAGGATAACCATCAAAGCCTAAACTTCCTTCATTGTTTCAATGTTTGATACTTAATCCTCTCTGAAACTTATTTAACATGTCATATAAAATATTTAAAGTTACTGCATTTTTATTGCATTAGTAAGAGATAATTTCATGTGTTAATTCAGTGCCAAAAAAAACCTTCAGAAAATTTCCCAAGATTACGGTTCAAGCTATAAATTTTCTTTTTATAATTTTACTGGTATTATCTGTGCTGAAATTCAATAATATTTTCATATATAATTTTTTCAGTGGAAAGTTTTTTAAAACACAAACTTTTGATATATAATTTCATATATTGTTTCTTTCAGTTTCATGAGATCAAAAAATCAAATTATCTTAAGTTTTGAATTTTACATTTTAAGGAAATTATTTAAATACATTTTTTATAAGAAGAAAATTGTCAAGACCATTATTGAAAATATGTTATTATGAAAATACATACATGTTTTTCAGGAGGTGAAGCATATATCTATATATTAATATTATGTTTTGAAACCTTAGAAATCTTAAATGTCTGAAAGTGCTTGATTACATTTAACTACTCAGTACATATGGCTAAAAATTCTCACCTTAATTTCTGAGTTTTCTGTTTGGTTTTTCAAAAACTCTTTGAAAAAAAATTTTTGGGAAGATTTTAACCAAAAGCGTTCTGATTTTTTAAGGTTAATATTTAGTCAATATCTATTTATTTGTACCTACATAATTGACCTTATCATTGGTCTTTTTTTCCTGTAATTTTATCTTGCCTCTTAGATTATTTTCTTTCTAGTAAAAGAACTACCTTTAGTATTTTTCTTGGTGCAGGTTTATTGGGAAGAACTTCTGACTTTTTGTTTGTTGTAAAGAATCATTATTGCCCCCTAACTTCCAAGGAATATTGTTGTTGGTAGAAAATTCTGGGTTGGTAGTCACTTTCTTTCAGGGCTTCCATGTACCATTTTATCATCTTCTGGATCCCCTGATATTGTTCAGCATTAAGTTTTTAATTTAACTGGTGCTCCTTTAGAAGTGATTTTTCCTTGTTTCTTTTTTTTTTTTCCCGGCTGTTTTTATTTTTTTTTTTTTGTCATTATACCATGCACCTGCATGTTGTTTTCTTTGCACTTATCCACATTTAGATTTGCAAAACTGTTTGCATCAGTGACCCCAGTTTTGTACATGTATTTAATGTTTTTTTCTTACCCATTCTATTTTTTCTGGCTTTAATTCCAGTATTTTCTTTAGGCACTAATTCCATGTTACAAATGGTCTCATCTGTTGTTGAATGCATTATTACAAGTATTTCTAGTAGAGCTTATTTCAGTGCACAATTTTGACTTTTATTTTTAGATTCTAATTATCTGTAGAAAATTTCCACATTTTTAAACTATCTTCTTTGCTGTTCAACTCTAAATTTTTTTAAAAATTTTAATTATTCTCATTTCATAGAACTTGGAAGAACACGTCCATATATGGATGATCTGCACATATGTTTCTATCATCTGCTTTCTCTTTTGGGTTTAGGTCCTGAAGTCCTGTATTTGACTTAGGTGTATTTTTAATATACAAAAAAAATGGAAACCCCAGATGATTTTAGCTTTCTCAAGAAACTGTGCACATTTCCTGCAAAGGATGGAGGCAGCTCAGGAATGTACTGTGTCTGCTTCACAACCCTGCCTGTCTGCAGACATCAAGAGATTTCTACTGAGAGAGCCTGGTCTAATCTTGCAGTTCTTTCTCTTTTGTCCTTAAAACTTTCCAACAAGTTTTAAGTAAAAGTAATAAAAAGTAGAAAGAGCTACAGTCATGAAAGTAGAAAGAGTAGTAAACAGCAGAATAGAGTTAGTTTTGAGATAGTTTATTTATATATGTATAAATATATATCTATATGTATATAGACATGTATAAGCATATATCTATATAATTTCTCATTCCATCAGCTTCTAATTTTGGCAAACGTCTTTAGAGTGTGACCAGATATGGAATGAACCTCCCCATGTCTCTTTTAAAACCCCTGCTGCTTTTTTTTCTCTCTGAGACACAGTTCTGCAAGGGTATGAAGTGCTCATCCTTCTGACCACACACAACATCAGCAAATTCACCTAAGGTGAAAGTCGCCAGAGAACCAGTACCTAGCTGGAAGTTTCTGTTCTCTCTGAAGTCTTAATTCTTTCTATTTTTGATGTCGTCATTGCTTTCCCATGCCCTCAGACAAATTTCTGTCTTTTTGCAGACTTTCAAGCTGATCTCTGTGGTGGGATCACTTTCCATGTTTTCAGTGTTTAAACACACACACACACACACACACACACACACACACACACACACACACATTGTAATGAGTTTAAAGATGCCCCACACCCTAAAGACATGTGTTTCTTAAACTCTAAAAGTTATGAATATGACTTCATTTTTTAATCAATATTTTTCATTGTGGGGTACAGTTAAGGGTTAGGTATACAAATACGTTTCATTCAGGCACCCTGTTGATAAAAGGTGTTTCTCTGACCCCAGACAGATATTTGCTACCGTTAATCCCATCTCCCTCCCCCCATAGTTTCCCTCTACTGTCAGTCATTTTCGTATAGTATTGCATTGGATGTTTAAGGTCCATTATATGAGTGAGAACCATGTGATACTCGGATCTTTGTTTCTGTGAGAGGTCACTCAGTATTATAGACTCTAGTTCCATCCAGGGTTTCTGTGAAATTCATGATTTTGTTCTTTTTTAAAGGCTGCATAGTATTCCATCGTGTATATGTACCACTTTTTTAAATCCAGTCCTCTTTTGATGGGCAGCATGGTTGTTTCCAGGTTCTTGCTATTGTGAACAATGCTGCGATAAACATATGTGTGCAGGTATCTTTTTTATAGAGTGATTTGAGTTTTTCAGGGTATATTCCCAGTAGGGGGATTGCAGGGTCATATGGGAGGTTGGTATTTAGAGCTTTTAGGATTCGCCACACTGCTTTCCACAGAGGTTGCACTAGTTTACACTCCCACCAACAGTGTAGAAGTGTTCCCTTTTCTCCACACCCTCTCCAGCAGCTGTTATTTTTTGAGTTGTTGATAATTGCCATTCTGACTGGAGTTAGGTGGTATCTCAGTGTGGTTTTGATTTGCATCTCCCTGATGATTAGTGAGGTTGAACATTTCTTCATGTGTCTGCTACTTGGAAGACTGAGGTGGAAGGATCACCTGGGACCAGTGGGTCTAGGCTACAGTGACCATGAGTGTAGCACTGCACTACAGCCTGGGCAACAGAGTGAGACTCCTACTAAAAAAAGAAAAAAGAAAAAGGAAAA
>JAPVLO010004900.1:0-12965 GCA_027257055.1 Cephalopachus bancanus | reverse complement strand
ACAAGAGATTCATAGAAGCCCTGCAAAACAACAAATGAGAAGACAACTCACACACACATAATAATTTGCCTCAAAAAAGTAGGTATAAAAGAAAAAGTCCTAAAGGCAGAAGGAGAAAAAGGTCAGACTACCTACCAGGGAAGACCAATTAGAATAGCAGCAGATTTATCTACAGAAACCCTCCAGGCTAGGAGAGCCTGGAGCCCTATCTTCAAAGTTCTAAAAGAAAAAAAAATTTCAATCAAGAATAACCTACCCAGCCAAGCTAAGCTTCATCAGTGAGGGAGAATTAACATCTTTCCCAGATATCCAATCCCTAGGAATTTATGCTGCCTCCAGACCACCTCTACAAGAAACACTTAAGAAAGTACTGAACACAGAAGACAAGGAAAAAAGAACAACAACATTCTTCACAAGAGTACAGGCAAAAGATTAAAAGCACACATGAACCAAACCAAAACCAAAAGAAAGACAACAAACAAACAGGAACAACCACTCTGTAAGAACCTTATGACAAGGATCAACTATTGTATTTCAATAATTAGCCTAAATGTGAATGGACTAAATGCACCACTGAAAAGACATAGAATGGCAAAATGGATAAAATATCACCAGGCAACAATCTATTGCCTTCAAGAGACTCCCCTCACTAGAAAGGACACTCGCAGACTCAAAGTAAGAGGAGGGGAAACAAACTTTCAGGTGAATGGAACACAAAAGAAAGGAGGAGTCATGATCTTAATTTCAGACAAAATACCCTTCAAGCTATTAAAAATTAAAAATGATACAGAAGGCCACTACAAAATGATAATAGGTTCAATCCATCAACAAGAAATATCCATCTTAAACATATATGCACCCAACATAGGAGCGCCACTTTCATAAAGCAGCGGCACTTTCAACTCTAACACTGTCATAGCTGGGGACATCAATACCCCACTCACAACCCTAGACAAATCATCAGGACAAAAAATCAGCAATGAGATCTGGAACCTCAATGTGACACTTGACCAAATGGACTTGATTGATACCTACACAACACTCCATCCAACAACCACAGAATATGCATTCTACTCATCACTGCATGGAACGTACTCTAAGATTGACCACATACTTGGCCATAAATCAAGCATAAGCAAATTTAAAAGGACTGAAATTTTACCATGCATCTTCTCGACCACAGTGGAATAAAAATAAACATCAACACCAACAAGGTGCCCCCCAAACCCACAAAAACATGGACACTAAACAGCATGATGCTAAACAACTCCTGGGTCAATGATGAAATCAAAACAGAGATTAAAAGATACCTGAAACAAATGAAAATGAAGAAACATCTTACCAAAATCTCGGGGATGCCATGAAAGCTGTAGTAAGAGGGGAATTCACATCTCTACAAACGCACATGAAGAAAATGGAAGGATCACAAATTAACAACCTAACAAGCCACCTAAGGAAGCTGGAAAAGCAAGACAACCAAAACCCTAATTTCAGCAGAAGAATCCAGATCACCAAAATAAAAGCCCAAATCCAGGCATAGAATACAAAAAGATAATACAAAAAATCAATGAAACAAAAAGCTGGTTCTTCAAAAGAATAAACAAGATTAATGGTACCCTAGCTAGACTGACCAAGAAAAAGAGAGAAAAACCCCAAATAAACACAATCAAAACACAAAAGATGAAGCCACTTCTGAGCCTGAAGAAATACAAAAGATCATTAGAGACTACTATGTACAATTGTATGGAAACAAACGTGAAAACCTTAAGGAAATGGAGGACTTTCTGACATCACACAACATACCTAGGTTAAAACAGAAGAAATCGAGACCCTAAATAGACCAATAAAAATCAAGAATATTGACTACATAATCAGAAAACTACCTACCAAAAAAAGCCCTGGACCAGAGGGCTTTTGGGCAGAATTCTACAAGACATTTAAGGAAGAGCTGATACCAATCCTACTGAAGGCATTCCAGGCAATTGAGAAAGATGGAACTCTCCCCAAATCATTTTATGAAGCTAACATCACATTGATACCCAAGCCAAGTAAAGAGCCAACAAAGAAAGAGAACTACAGGCCAATATCTTTGATGAACATAGATGCTAAAATTCTCAACAAGATCCTAGCAAACCGGATTCAACAACACATCTCAGCTGGGCTTGGTGGCTCAGCCTGTAATCCCACGCCTTTGGGAGGCTGAGCTGAGTGGATTGCCTGAGCCCGTGGGTTCGAGACCTGCCTGGGCAGCGAGACCTCATCTCTACAATAAGTCAAAAAATCAGCTGGGCGTGGTAGCGCGTGCCTGTAATTCCAGCTACTTGGAAGGCTGAGGTGGAAGGATCACCGGAGCCCAGCAGGTCAAGGCTGCGGTGGTCGGAAGCAGTCACTGAACTCCAGTCTGGGCGAAAGAATGAGACTCCAACTAAAAAAACCAACAACAACAACAACAACAAAAAACACAACACATCTCAAAAATCATCCATCATGACCAAGTAGGTGTCATCCCTGGGATGCAAGGCTGGTTCAACATTCGTAAAACCATGAATGTAATTAAATACATCAACAGATGTCACAACAAAAACCACATGATTATATCATTAGAAGCAGAAAAGGCTGTTCACAAAATCCAGCACCCCTTCTGGATAAAAACCCTCGAACATCTAGGCATACATGGTGCATACCTCAAAATAGTAAAAGCCATCTACGAGAAACCCACAGCCAGCCTACTCAAAATTGGACAAAAATTGGAACCATTTCCCCTGAAAACTGGAGCAAAACAAGGATGCCCACTCTCACCCCTCCTGTTCAATATAGTATTGGAAGTCCTGGCTAGAGCAATCAGAGAAGAGAAGGCAATCAGGAGTATCCAAATAGGAAAAGAGGAAGTCAAGTTATCTCTCTTTGCAGATGACATGATCGTGTACCTTGAAAACCCAAGAGAATCTGTCAAAAACCTCCTTACACTGATAGAGGACTTTGGCAAGTCTAAGGGTATAAAATAAATGTGCAAAAGACAATCACATTTCTCTACACCAATATTAAACAAGCAGAAACCCAAATAAAAAGCAGTATTCCATTCACAGTAGCCACAAAAAAATGAAATGCCTTGGCATATTCCTAACCAGTAACGTGAAAGACCTTTGCAATGAAAACTACAAAACACTGCTAAAAAAAATCAAAGATTACACAAACAAGTGGAAAAATATCCCATGCTCATCCATTGGAAGAATCAACGTTGTGAAGATGTCCATCCTACCTAAGGCAATCTACAGATTTAATGCAATATTCATCAAATTACCAGCAACATTCTTCTCAGACCTAGAAAACACAATACAGGAATTCATATGGAAACACAAACGACCAAGAATAGCTAGAACAATCCTCGACAAAATACAAAGCAGGTGGTATCACATTACCAAACTTCAAACTTTACTATAAAGCTACAATCATCAAAACAGCTTGGTATTGGTACAGGAAAAGGCATATAGATCAATGGAATAGAATTGAGATTCCAGAAGCAAAACCTCAATTTCTCAACCAACTCATCTTTGACAAAGCCTTCACCACCTTCCACTGGGGAGAGGAGAACCTATTCAGTAAATGGTGCTGGGAAAACTGGCTGACCATATGCAGAAGACTCAAACAAGACCCCTGTGTATCTCCATACACAAAAATTAACTCTAAATGGATCAGAGACCTAAATGTAAAACCTCAAACCGTAAAAACCTTAGAAGATGCAGGGCACACCCTATGGAAATTGGAACTGGCACCCAATTTCTGAGCAATACTTGAAATGCACGGGCTATAAGAGATAAGATAGACAAGTGGGACCTCACTAAACTGACAAGCTTCTGCAAAGCCAAAGAAACCATCAAGAGAGCAGGGAGACAGCCAACAGACTGGGAAAAAGTATTTGCCAACTCCTGGTCTGACAAAGGCCTAACATCTTGGATCATAAAAGGAACTCAAATGTGCTGAAAAGAAAAAAACAAACAACCCTATTATAAAGTGGGCAAAAGATATGAGCAGATACTTCTCAAGAAAGACATCCGAGCAGCCAACAGACACATGAAGAAATGTTCAACCTCACTAATCATCAATGAGATGCAAATTAAAACTGCCCTGAGATACCACTTAACTCCAGTCAGAATGGTAGTTATCAATAATTCAAAAAATAACAGATGCTGTAGAGGATGTGGTGAAAAGGGAACACTACTACACTGTTGGTGGAAGTGTAAACTAGTGTAACCTCTGTGGAAAGCAGTGTGACGATTCCTAAAAGCTCTAAACATCAACCTTCCATATGACCCTGCAGTCCCCCTACTGGGAATATACCCTGAAGAACTCAAATCACTCTGTAAAAAAGATACCTGCGCATGAATGTTTATTGCAGCATTGTTCACAATAGCAAGAACCTGGAACCAACCATGCTGTCCATCAAAAGAGGACTGGATTAAAAAAATGTGGTACATATACACGATGGAATACTATGCAGCCATAAAAAAGAACAAAATTATGAATTTCGCAGCAACCTGGATGGAACTAGAGTCTATAATACTGAGTGAGCTCTCACAGAAACAAAGATCTGAGTAGCACATGTTCTCACTCATACAGTGGACCTTGAACATCTACCATAACACTATAAAAGAAGGACTGACAGTGGTGGGAAACTATGTGGGGGGAGGGAGGGAAGAGAGGTGGAACTAACGGTAGTCAATATCTGTCTGGGGAGGGGGAGACATCCTTATTAACAAGGGTGCCTGAACGATGCACATTTGTATACCTTAGCCTTAACTGTATCCCACCATCTCATAAAAAAAAATATGTCTTAAAAAAAAGAAGGCAATTGGCAGTATGGGAAACTGTCAGGGGGGGGGGAGTGAGATTGGCAGCTGAGGGAAATTGCGAGTGGAGGGAGGGGCATACCTCATCATCAAGGATAACTATATGATCAATTTTTTATACCTAACCCTGAATGGTACCCCACATCTTTATAATAAAAAATAAAATAAAAAAATAAAGGAAATGATACTGTACACATATGTTTATTGCAGCATTGTTCACAATAGCAAAAACCTGGAACCAACCATGCTGCCCATCAAAAGAGGACTGGAATAAAAAAAAAGTGGTACATATACACGATGGAATATTACGCAGTCATAAAGAAGGACAAAATCACGAACTTCCCAGCAACCTGGGTGGACTTCCAATCTATAATACTGAGTGAAGTGTAACAAAAAAAAAGAAGTGAGTATCACATGTTCTCACTCATTAGCGGACCTTGAACAATTATCGTAATACTATAAGAAAGGGGGTTTGGGTATAGTTGGAAAATTCTGGGGGGGGTGTATGTGGGGTTGACAATAGTGGGAATCTGCCAGGGGGGGGTGGCACACTTCATCAACAAAGGGTACCTGCATAATGCACATTTGTATACCTAACCTTGAATTGTACCCTATATCTTCAAAAAAAAAATAAAATAAAAAAAGGGAAAAAGGTGCTACTTAAGGATCCGAAAATAAAGAATTAACATGATTTTGGGTAGAACTCAGGAAAACCTGGAATTTAGTGAGATATACAATTCTCTCTGAAAGTCCCTCATGAATCAGACCTCAATTTTTCTGCTCCTTCCACATGAGACACTTTGTGCCTACAGGAATCATGATTCATTGAGCCTCTCCCAAACACTTCAGCAGTCTCTTTGAAGAGTCTTACAAGAAACTTGTAATTGGTTTTGGTAATTAGCAACTGGTGTAATGCTTTTCAGAAAGGTTCTCAGCTCCGCAAGCCTGCACTGTCATTGCTATCATAGGTGAAATGATAATTGCATTCTGAGGGAGGTGAGGTCTCAAAATCACAAATCTATATCTGTGGATCCAATTGGGTCCCTTGCTCATGTAATGGCTTTCCTGACCTTCACACTAAACCCACACTTTTGGCAGAAAAAAGAAGTCCAGTGAGTATTTTGTTTCTTCCTTTTATTTAATTTTCTTGACACGGGTCTTTGCTTTGTCACCCAGGAGGAGTACAGTGGTGAAATCATAGTGCCCTGTAAGTCAAACTCTTGGGTTCAAGCAATCTTTTTGCCTCATCCTTTCCAATAGTGGGATTAAAGACAAGCGGACTATGTCAAGGTTGGTATTTTCTATTTCATTCCCAAATGCAGAGTTTGTAAAGAAAGTGCTCATGTCTTGAAAAGGAGTCTGCAGGGCTAGAGACAGATCCAATGGCAAACTTAATCAAAGAGGAAAAATAATTTCTTAGTAATGAGCTGAGTTAGTAAAAGACAAAAATCGTAGACCGTATGCCAATCCCTGGTGGTCCTATATTAATTGAATAAGAGTCTCACTGAAGATTATTGTTAGTGAATAATTAAAGTGATAATGAAATCTGATCTTTCATTTTTAAGATGTTTAAGTTTTGTAGAAATGACGTAAATATGCTGTTCACAATACGCTTCACAAATTATAGATTAAATTTTTGAGATTAATTTTATAGATGTGTTTATAATGCCAACATGCTTATGAGAACAATTGGGGTGAACGTATAAGAATCACCTAATCCTGTGCGGAAACCATGCTTTGAATTTTTTTCTGAAACACATTCCTTTTTGTAAATCTAAGTTTAATATCCACTTAGTGGAGATATTAATTTTTTTTCATTAATCAGTAGTTTTTATTATGGTTTTGTGGGGTACAGTTAAGGGTTAGGTGTACAATTACGTTTCATTCAGGCACCCTGTTGATAAGAGGTGTTTTTCCCATCCCCCGATAGATATTTGCTACTGTTAATCTCATCCTCCTCCCCCCCATAACTTCTCAGTACCGTCAGTCATTTTCTTATAGTATTGCATTGGATGTTCAAGGTCCATTATATGAGTGAGAACATGTGATATTTGGATCTTTGTTTCTGTGAGAGGTCACTCAGTATTATAGACCTCTAGTTCCATCCAGGTTGCAGCGAAATTCATGATTTTGTTCTTTTTTATGGCTGTGTAGTATTCCATCGTGTATGTGTACCACATTTTTTTAATCCAGTCCTCTTTTGATGGGCAGCATGGTTGTTTCCAGGTTCTTGCTATTGTGAACAACACTGTGATAAACATACGTGTGCAGGTATCTTTTTTATAGAGTGATTTGTGTTCTTCAGGTATATTCCCAGTAGGGGGATTGCAGGGTCATATGGAAGGTCAATTTTTAGAGCTTTTAGGAATCGCCACACTGCTTTCAACAGAGGTTGCACTAGTTTACACTCCTACCAACAGTGTAGAAGTGTTCCCTTTTCACCACACCCTCTCCAGCAGCTGTTATTTTTTGAGTTGTTGATAATTGCCATTCTGACTGGAGTTAGGTGGTATCTCAGTGTGGTTTTGATTTGCATCTCCCTGATGATTAGTGAGGTTGAGCATTTCTTCATGTGTTTGTTGGCTGCTCGAATGTCTTCTTTTGTGAAGTGTCTGTTCATGTCTTTTGCCCATTTTAAAATGGGGTTGTTTGTTTTCTTCTTTTCCGTATGTTTCAGTTCCTTGTAGATCCAGGATGTTAAGCCTTTGTCAGACCTAGAGTTGGAAAATACTTTTCCCAGTCTGTAGGCTGTCTCCCTTTTCTCTTGATGGTTTCTTTGGCTTTGCAGAAGCTTGTCAGTTTAATAAGGTCCCATTTGTCTCTCTTCTCTCTTAAGTCCTGTGCGTTTCGGGTTTTGTACAGGAATTGGATGCCAGTTCTGATTTCCATGAGAGTATTTCCTTCCTTTTCTAAGGTTCTTATGGTTTGAGTTTTACATTTAGGTCTCTGATCCATTTGGAGTTAACCTTTGTGCATGGGGATAGATAGGGGTCCTGTTTCAATCTTCTGCATGTGGTCAGTCAATTTTCCCAGCACCATTTACTGAATAGGTTCTCCTCTCCCATTGGTAGGTGGTGGGGGCTTTGTCAAAGATGAGTTGGTTGAGAATTGAGGTTTTGCTTCTGGAATCTCAATTCTGTTCCATTGATCTATATGCCTGTCCTGTACCAATACCAAGCTGTTTTGATGATTGTAGCTTTATAGTAAAGTTTGAAATCTGGTATTGTGATACCACCTGCTTTGTTTTTTTTTTTGCTGAGGATTGTTCTGGCTATTCTTGGACGTTTGTGTTTCCATATGAATCCCTGTGTTGTTTTTCTAGGTCTGAGAAGAATGTTGTTGGTAATTTAATGGGTATTGCATTGAATTTGTAGATTGCCTTAGGTAAAATGGACATCTTCACAATGTTGATTCTTCCGATCCATGAGCATGGGATATTTTTCCACTTGTTCGTATCAGCTTTGATTTCTTTGAGCAGTGTTTTGTAATTTTCATTGTAAAGGTCTTTCACGTCTCTGGTTAGGAAGATGCCAAGGTATTTCATTTTTTTGTGGCTATTGTGAATGAACTGGTGTTTTTTATTGGGGTGTCTGTTTGTTTATTATTGGTGTAGAGAAATGCGATTGTCTTTTGTACATTTATTTTGTATCCTGAGACTTTGCCCAAGACTTTTATCAATGTAAGGAGGCCTTTGACAGATTCTCTTGGGTTTTCAAGGTACACCATCATATCATCTGCAGAGAGATAACTTGACTTCCTCTTTTCCTATTGAATACCTCTGATTGCCTCCTCTTCTCTGATTGCTTTAGCCAGGACTTCCAATACTATGTTGAACAGGAGGGAGAAAGTGGGCATCCTTGTCTAGTTCCAGTTTTCAGGGAAATTGTTTCCAATTTTTGTCCATTTAGGAGTATGCTGGCTGTGGGTTTCTCGTAGATGGCTTTTACTATTTTGAGGTATGTTCCCCGTATGCCTAGATGTTCAAGGGTTTTTATCAAGAAGGGTACTGGATTTTATCAAAAGCTTTTTCTGCATCTAGTGATATGATCATGTGGTTTGTGTTTTGACATCTGTTGATGTATTTAATTACATTTATGTTTTACGAATGTTGAACCAGCCTTGCATGCCAGGAGTGAAGCCTACTGGTAATGGTGGATGATTTTTGAGATGTATTGCTGAATCCAGTTTGCTAGGATCTTGTTGAGAATTTTAGCATCTATGTTCATCAACGATATTGGCCTGTAGTTCTCTTTCTCTGTGGGATCTTTACCTGGCTTGGGTATCAATGTGATGTTGGCTTCGTAAAATGATTTGGGAGAGTTCCATCTTTTTCAATCGCCTGGAATACATTCAGTAGGATTGGTATCAGCTCCTCCTTGAATGTCTTATAGAATTCTGCTGGAAGCCATCTGGACCAGGGCTTTTTTTGTAGGAAGTTTTCTTATTACGTAGTCGATTTCCTTGATTGTTATTGGTTTATTTAGGGTCTCAATTTCTTCTTGTTCCAACCTAGGTAGGTTGTGTGATGTCAGAAAGTCCTCCATTTCCTTAGGTTTTCAAGTTTGCTTCCATACAAGTGTACGTAGTAGTCTCTAATGATCTTTTGTATTTCTTCAGGGTCAGATGTGACTTCATCTTTTGTGTTTCTGATTATGCTTATTTGGTTTTTTTCTCGTTTTTTCTTGTCAGTCTAGCTAGGGGACCATCAATCTTGTTTACCCTTTCAAAGAATCAGTTTTTGTTTCATTGATTTTTTGTATTATCTTTTTGTCTTCTATGTCCTGAATTTGGGCTTTTATTTTGGTGATCTGGATTCTTCTGCTGAAATTAAGTTTTTGTGGTCTTGCTTTTCCAGCTTCTTTAGGTGGCTTATTAGGTTGTGAATTTCTGTTCCTTCCATTTTCTTCATGTGTGTTTGTAGGGATATAAATTCCCCTCTTACTACAGCTTTCAGGGCATCCCAGAGATTCTGGTAAGATGTTTCTTCATTTTCATTTGTTTCCAGGTATCTTTTGATCCCTGTTTTGATTTCATCATTGACCCAGTAGTTTTTAGCATCATGCTGTTTAGTGTCCATGTCTTTGTGGGTTTTGGGGGACTTTGTGGTGTCAATGTTTATTTTTATTCCACTGTGATCTGAGAAGGTGTTTTGAAAATTTCGGTCCTTTTAAATTTGCATATGCTTGATTTATGGCCGAGTATGTGGTCGATCTTAGAATATGTTCCATGTGGTGATGAGTAGAATGTATATTCTGTGGTATTTGGATGGAGTGTTCTGTAGGTATCAATTAAGTTCATTTGGTCCAAAGTCACATTGAGGTTCCGGATCTCCTTGCTGATTTTTTGTCCTGATGATCTGTCTAGGTTTGTGAGTGGGTATTAAAGTCCCCAGTTATGATAGTGGTAGAGTCAATATCTTTCTTTAGTTTTCCAAGAAGTTGTTTTATGAAAGTTTGGTGCACCTATGTTGGGTGCATATATGTTTAAGATAGATATTTATTATTGATGGATTGAGCCTTTTATCATTATGTATTGGCCTTCTGTATCTTTTTTGATTTTAATAGCTTGAAGGGTATTTTGTCTGAAATTAAGATCGCTACTCCTCCTTTCTTTTGTATTCTTTTCGCCTGAAAGTTTGTTTCCCATCCTCTTACCTTGAGTCTGTGGGTGTCCTTTCTAGTGAGGTGAGTCTCTTGAAGGCAATAGATTGTTGCCTGGTGATATTTTATCCATTTGCCATTCTATGTCTTTTCAGTGGTGTATTTAGTCCATTCACATTTAGGCTAATAATTGAAATGCAAGAGTTGATCCCTGTCATAAGGTTCTTACAGAGTTGAACCTGTTATTTTGTTGTCTTTCTTTGGGTTTTGGAGTTGGTTCATGTGTGTTTTTAATCTTTTGCCTGTACTCTTGTGAAGAATGCTGTTGTTCATTTTCTTTTTCTTCTGTGTTCAGTACTTTCTTAAGTGTTTCTTGTAGAGGTTGTCTGGTGGTAGCGTAGGTTCTTAGGGATTGGATGTCTGGAAAAGATTTCAATTCTCCCTCACTAATGAAGCTTAGTTTGGCTGGGTAGGTTATTCTTGGTTGAAATTGTTTTCTCTTTTAGAACTTTGAAGATAGGCTCCAGGCTCTTCTGGCCTAAGGTTTTCTGTGGATAAATCTGCTGCTATTCGAATTGTTTTCCCTGGTAGTAGTCTGGCCTTTTTCTCTTGCTGCCTTTAGGATTTTTCCTTTATAGCTACTTTGTTTAGGCGAATTATTATGTGTCTGGGAGTTGTCTTCTCGTTTGTTGTCTTGCAGGGGTTCTCTGAATCTCTTGTGTTTGAATTTTTTCATCCTTAATGAGATGAGGGAAGTTTTCTTGAATGATTTCATGAAATGTTTGTTCCAGCGTGGCTTCTGTTTGTCTTTCTGCCTCAGGAAGCCCAATTAATTCTTAGTTTGGTCTATTGAAGTGATCATTCATCTCTTACAGGTTTTGTTCTGTCTTTTTGAGCTTCTTTTCTATGCTTTTGACAGTTTGGGTTAGTTCTGTGTTTTGGTCTTTGAGCTCTGAGATTCTTTCTTTGGCTTGGCTGATTCTGCTTTCCATGCTTATTAGTCTGTTGTTCATTTCCATCACAGTATTCTTTACTGCTGTCATTTCTGACAACAGCTCCTTCCTATTTTCCTCTTGTCTCTCCTCAATTTTTTTAATTCTCTCCATTAATGTCTTGATGTCTGGGTTTGTTGCATGTAACCAGTCATTCTGGGGACTCTTCATTGTCTGTGTTCCAAAATCTGTTTTCTCAGTGTCTGATTTCCCAGGGGTCTGTGTAGGACCTATATTCTTCTTTAGGTTTTTCTTCATTTGTGCGGTTTTTCCCCCTCTCTACTTTTTCCTTCCCTCCACTTCACCGTCTTTTTTAATTCTGTTATTCAGGGGTAAAGGGATTGGTTTTACTTCTGTTTGTTCAATCTCCTATTCTTTATGTATGTCCTCTTACTTTGTTCAATTCTGAAGTTGCACTGTAGGTTGGAGGTGGTCCTTTTTGCAATTTTGAGATGTATTTAAGGGGAGAGCTGTGATTCAAAATCTGTCTGCAGGTCCTGGTATCCGCTGACAGGCATGTGGATAATGTGGAACCCACTTCCCACTGCCCTGGAATCTGTCCGTGCAGTGGGGCTGTAGGTTTACTCCCTGAAATAAAATGTGGTTAGCAGAGGGGAGAGAATGGAGCAGATAGTGGGTTGAAGAGGGAATTAGAGAGATAGAGGAGTAAGGGGGAAAACAAACGAGTGTGCCAACAAATAGAGAGAGGCCTATACTGAAACAGATAAAAACAATAGACCACAGCTACAGTCGAACCAACTCTCATACAAACAAAAATAAAACATATAGTGATGCTAATATACAAGCTAACCAACCACCTTGTTAGTGTGCTGTTCCTCTATACAAAGATATGGTTTACAGAGAGAAGAAAAGAGAAGAAAAGGAAAAGGAAAAAAGAAAAAAGGGAACAATACAGTATGAATAGAATTAAGTCATTAAACTGACAGAATCAATGAAGCACACTCTGAGACCTTTCGTTTAAGTCCCAAAGTCCTTTCAGGGCTGATTTCTAGTTTTCTTTTCAAGCTGGTAAATTAGTTTGCAGTTAGAGTCAATTGCCCCTGATCTTCTGTGAAGGACAGTTCAGATCAACCTTCCTTCAGCAGTTTGGTCTATGTCTTTATCAAGCTTGTTTCTTCCGTTTTGGTGTTGTTACCTTGAATAGCCAGCAGGTGGTGCTATCTCATCTGCTCGCCCCAGAGGGGGTGGGGCCGGACAGGAACAAGATGGCTGCCTGCCTCCGAGCAGGCAATAGGAGCCCCACGCCAGGCGGGCAGGACAGTCTTGGACGCAGGATAGGTGGCAGCGATCCCAGCAGATCTTCCCTGAAGTGGTTTGTTGTGGATCTCCTCGGGCTACGTGGTGCGATATGCTACCCCTCCCAGAGGGGGCGGTGGGGCACCGCGACCCGCAGCAGCGCGGTGGGGGGGGCCAGCGGGGCCCGGGGCGGGGGGGGAGTTTTAATGCAGTCAAAACTGTCCAGTCGTTCCGATGGGAGTGGCCGAGCTCTGTCTGTAGAGCAGGGG
>JAPVLO010004899.1:0-12240 GCA_027257055.1 Cephalopachus bancanus | reverse complement strand
TGAGATGCCAAAACCCCTGCTTTCTCTCCCACTTTCTTCCACGGCTGCTGGCTGCCTCTCCTTGCCACACGGAACCCCTTCTTCCTCTTCCTCCTGGTGGGCTCTGGGGGAGGGACGGGTCTTCCCCGGGGAACACATGCCCGACTTCAGGGCTAGGCTTGCAGAAGTCCATGGTAGGGAACAAGTTCCAGGCAGGGCACCCTCCCATAACCTGCAGCCCACTCCCACTCCGGGGCATGACAGAGAGTGGAAAGCCACACTGGGAGATATGGCCAGCAGCAGGCTGGTCCAAGGTGATGGAGATGGAGACTGGTTCTCCCCCACATACCCAGGCTTCGCCCCACCCCCAGGGGACTGACGTTGCCCTGACAACTCTATAGGCTTTGGGAAAGGCACGGCAGGGCTGTCTGCACCCAAGCCTGCAACGCTCAGCAGGGCCGGCCTTCCCAGGAATGTAGGGAACGCTAGATTCTGGCCACGAGAGACAGCCAACTTTTCCTTCTAGATGGAAAGTGAGTCCCAAGAACTTGTCTCAGGTCACACAGAAACCTCAGAGGAGACAGGACTGGAAGGAGGGATGCTGACCTTTTTTTCCCAGATGCTGTTTCACCCAGTGATGAGAAAACAGGAACCTTAGACACAGCAGTTTCACATTGCAGCCCATTTGCCCATCTCTGTGAGAGGGAACTGAGCTTTGCAATTGTCCCTCTAATTATGCTGCTAGACTGCTTTACTTTAACAGTATGATAAATAAAAAACAACTGACTGCAGTATTCTAGAGTTTCATAATTATTAACATTCTGACAGTCTCACACCTTCAAGTTCCACCTACACATCCACACATCCATCCTTCCTTCCACTCACCACCTTTATCCATTCACCCATTTGTTCATCCACCTACCTACCAGCATCCATTTGTCTAAATATTCTTCCACTCAACCCATCCTCCCACACATTCATCCTTCCACCCATCCACCCATCTAGCTGCCCATCCACCAATTCATCCATCCACTCATGCACTCACCTACCCATCCATCCACCCACCCATACATTCACCCATGCACCCACCTATCCATCCAACCATCCAACCATCCATCCATCCATCCATCCATCCATCCATCCATCCATCCATCCATCCAACCATCCATCCATTCATCCATCCATTCATCCATCCATCCATCCATTCATGCATACAAATATACATCTACCCACCCATCTATCCACCTGTTCAACAAACATCTTGGCCAGGCATGGTGGCTCATGCCTATAATCTCAGCACTTTGGGAGGCCGAGATGAGAGGATTGCCTGAGCTCATAGGTTCAAGACCAGCCTGGGCAACTTGGCAAGACCCCATCTTTACAATAATTCAAAAACTTAGCCGAGCATGGTGGCATGTGCTTGTAGTTCCAGCTACTTGGAAGGGTGATGCAGAAGGATCACCTGAGCCCAGCAGGTCAAGGCTGCGGGCTGCACTCCAGCCTCGGCGACAGAGTGAGACTCCGACTCCAAAAAACAAAACAAAACAAAACAAATAAACCTAACATGTCTCAGGTTTGTACTATGTTCCGAGGCCTGAAGATACTCTGGTGAACATGACAGACACGTCTCCTGCACTCTCAGAGCTTGCAGCTGGAAGGGACACCATGTCAATCAAAAAATCCCACAAACCAGTTTATAATTACAGACGATGACAGGAGAAGCTCCAGGTCTAGGATTCTATTCTGGAGGAGTCTGACCACATCTCCAGTTTGTGGTAGTGCTGGGGGGCAGGTATCAGAGCAGGCTTCCCTGAAGAGGAGTTCCCCTGAAGAGGAGTTCCTCGAGCTGAGCCCTGAAGGATGAGGGAGGCGTTTAACTAGAAGAGGGGAGATCAAGGGGAAACTGAGCCTAGGGCTGTGCTTTAGGAAGCTCCTGCCTGAATGTGACTGGTTCTGCCACAGCGTGAGTCTAACCTTTGCGATTTGGGGTTACCTGAACACCACACAGTAGTGGTCTCAGCTGCCCCACCCTAGAGAGAGTCAGCTGAGGGTGGAGTCTCCCTTCTCCCTTCCAGCCCCACCGGGCTGTGGAGGCTGAGGGCAGCCTCTGCCTGACACTTACCCCTGCCAGCCATCACACTGGCCTACACACCAGGAACCTGGTGCCAACGTGTCCTGAGGACATCAGCACCTGGTGCCTGTCCCGGCCCTTGAAGTGTCCCTCTCTGGAGATGGCGCAGCTACTAGGAGCCCCCTGGTCCCTCCTTTTGTGGGGCCTGATTTATGACACCAAGGAGACTTTTGCCCGGCTCAGGACCTCCTGCGGCTCCCCTGGGGCTGACCCTGGCAGAACCTCCAAGGGCTCCCTAAACCTAGGGACCTGGACCAGGGCTCACCTGTCGGTTCCTTTCTCCAAGGAAGAACCTAGGAGGTGTCCAGAGATCACAGGGCTCCCTTAGCTATGAGCCCCCCACCTCAGCTGTTCTGTCCCCTCATTGATCCTGGAATTTGCCAGGTACATTTCAGGCTCCATACCTTGGTTCAAACAATGCCCATTTCCCAGAATGCACTCCTCTCTTCTCTTATCTCAGCCCCTTGCCAAAGTCTTTATCTGCGGGGTACCCAGTCTCTTCCTCATCCAAGGCAGTTCAGCCTGCTGGCAGATCTTGAGCTTTGGGGGTTTTTTCTTTTCTTTTTTTAAGAGACGGGGTTTCAGCCGGGCTCGGTGGCTCAGCCTGTAATCCCACGCCTTTGGGAGGCTGAGGTGAGTGGATTGCCTGAGCCCGCGGGTTCGAGACCCGCCTGGGCAGCGAGACCTCACCTCTACAATAAATCAAAAAATTAGCCAGGCGTGGTAGCGCATGCCTGTAATTCCGGCTACTCGGAAGGCTGAGGCGGAAGGATCGCCGGAGCCCGGCAGGTGGAGGCTGCGGTGGCCGCAGCGGCCACTGCACTCCAGTCTGGGCGACAGAGTGAGACTCCAACTCAAAAAAAAAAAAGAGACGGGGTTTCACTATGTTGCCCAGGGTGGTCTCAGACTCCTGGCCTCAAACGACCCTCCAACTTCGGCCTCCCAGGCATGAGGCACCACATCTAGCTGGAGCTTGGGTTTTAGGGAAAACAGAGCTTGTTGGTTTCAGCCTTGACTGGCTGTGAGCCTCGATTTCCTTATCTGTAAAATGGGAAGATGATGATACTAGAAACGACTTGCTGGGTTATCAGGAAGAGTAAATAAGAAGACAAAGTGCTTGGCACATGCAAGCACCAGCACACTGGACATGCAATCCATGTCAGGGCTGCTCTGAATGCCCCAGGGTTCTGCATCTGGGCTGTGTATTGAAAGCAGCACAGGACGCCTTGACCTTTATCTCTCCTGGATTGCCTGTGCAGCCTCCCAAAAACCCTGGCCTGGGCAGAGGGAGCCTTAGCACTGCCACTCACTCCTCTGTGACCTTGACTCTTTCTTCTGGCCTCTTGTGACTGGATGGAACCCAGGCTACCCTCCCATCCATAGTCCAGTGGGACGTCAGTGCCGGGAGCACCGTGAGTAGGATCTCAGTGTCAGGTCCACCATTGGTAGGACCTCAGTGCCAGAAGCACCGCGGGTAGGACCTCAGTGTTAGCCGCACAGTGGGCAGGTCCTCGAGGCTAGCTGGAGGGAGCAAAGTGGAGAGAAGGGGAGGCAGAGAGGGTGGGGAGGGAGAGAAACTCGGCGGCTTGGGGGCAGGGGCTACTGCCGTCCAGTGCAGAGGCACAGGTCTGGAGAAAACTGAGTCCGCGTGAGAAGCCAACATAGTGGTTTCTGTCTGGATTTGCTGCGTCTCCGGCTGCCTAAACCTGGACAAGCTGAGTCTGTGCAGCTGTGTACCCAGGGCTGGAGGAGGTACGGGGGTTATGTGGACAGCACTCAGCTGCCGCAACCCAGGCAGGGGGCGGGGTAGGGTGTGGGGGTGGGGTGGGGATGGTGTGCCAAGTGGGGCTCCCTGCCCAGTGCTGCTGCCACCTCAAGTAAGTGCCTTCCCTCATCTGGGCAGTGAGGACAGACAGTGCCTGACGGTGGAAGGATAGACAGCACCTGGGGAGGACCCGGCGCATAGGAATGGCTCAAGAAACACGTTGTTAATGTTGTTAGTACATTATGAATATCGTGTGTCTGAGTGTGTGATCCTACATGTGTGAGGCAACGAAAACGCAGGGTTCAGGTGTACGTTTTGTGTGTGTCTGCACAGGTGTGCGGGTGGTGGCGTGTGTGTGGTATGTGGTATGTGCGTGGTGTGCATGTGCATGTGTGCAGGGCACAGAATGATGCTGGAACAGGCCGGCATGCAGAGTTAAAGGAGGGTGTCTGACCGTGAATATCACAAAAGGAGCTAATTCCATGCGTTGACAGGAGTCATGGGTTCCAGGAAGCATTGAGGTCACCCCAAGTCTGTTCACCTCCTCCAGCATTCTCTGAGCAGCCACAGCTCATGCTTCTTGTCACACATCCCTGTCCCCAAGGAGGACGGCGAGTCCTTCTTAGTCGCTCACTGCAGGGCTGATCTGCTGCTGCTCCCGCCAGATGCTCCCATGTCTGTCGGTGGGAAACTGACCTGTCCCTGCCAGGCCTGGGGCTGGAGCACGGGCCCTTGACGTGGACGTCCTACCCTGGAACCCACCACAGCCCTCTGCAAGTCGCCGAGAAGCTGATGTTGTGCACAGACTGCAGGATCTGAAGGGGAATGAGACACTGGCGCCCCCGTCTCAGATGAAGAGTGTGGGCCAGATAGGACTTAGCCAAGGTCCCTTCGGCTCCAGCCCAGGACCCCACCACCACATGCTGGAGGGAGAATAGTGAGGAACAAGTGTTCCTGGGTCCACGGGCAGGGGACATCAGGGCACAGGGGACATCTAGGGCCGCTCGGGAAGAAACGCCAGCATACTGGGGAATGCGGCCTGCGTGTGTGAATGAGTCGGTTCCTAGACATCCCCATTCACTGAGTAGCTTTACATCTTGGCACGTGTCCCATGGAAATAATCACGTGGGTACAAAGACGTAGAGACACACGCTCAACTCGGCATCATCCATATCAGAGGAATTTTGAAAATCACCTAAAAGCCCCACCATACCAGTAGCTACACAACGAAGAGCACCGTAAGAGGAGGGTGTGGACCAGCGTTTCCCAACAGGGGCAGATGTAAGGATGGTGCTGGGTGGAGGAAGGCAGGTCCCCACGCTCAACACACGTGATGAGCTGCTTTCCCGAAAAGTACTCGCAAAAATATGTACACAGGCCAAGAGTATAAATAATGGAGGAATTGACACCAACATATCAGCAGTCAGTTACGCCACATGGGGATTCTTGGTGGGATATTTTTCGTTTTTGTTGTTCCATGTATACAGGGGTGCCAGTAAAATGTATACACATTTTGAGTATAATGTTTGCTCAAAAGATGGCATTAATCAAATGAATGCTAGCGTCACACGCAGCAGGAAGATCAGAGAAAATGGTGGAAGCACGGTTAGGCGAACATCATGCTACACGTGGCTACCGTAATTTAATTCGACTTTGAAAGGTAATATATAGGCAACATCTCTTAAAATGTATATACATTTTTCTGTCACCCCAGGTATATTTTTTCTTTTCTCTTCTAGTTTTGTGTGTTGAATAATAAGATCACCATAAGGCCCTGCAACTCTGCCATGGGACTTGAGAGGCGCTCACAGGCAACACGCCTGGGGTCTATCATAGCACCCAATAAGGGGCCCTCTCTGAGCCGTCCAGAACCTGCTTTCAGGCCTCTGCCCCATATCATCCATTCAGGGACCTCCTCTGGGGTCCTTGCCCATGAAGGGGCTCGGGCCCCGTCACGTCTCTACCTGTGGCTCTGGCCAGAGGGACATAAGAGCCTTGACCACGTACATGGACATGTTCCTTGCTGGAGTTGCAAGCCCTTTCCTGGGAGTCAGGACCCAGTGGGAGAGGGCCCCACCCCCGTCCCAAGCAGAGTCAGAGCCCAGGGAGACACGGCTGCTGGTCAGAGTTCAGCAGCAAGGCCAAGGCCACCCGATTCAGCTGGGGAGGGGATAGAGAGCCCCTACTCCCAAGTCTGGGCAGCTGCCCTCTGGCCCTCTGCTGGCCTCCCCTGCCCCCATCCCAGCTTCCCAAAGGCCGGGAACATCTGGCTGCTGGCCTGGCTCCAGGAGGGGCGAGCAGGGGGCCTCCTTCCACCAGGCCCAGCCGCTGCCGCTGAGCAGCGCAAGGCACATCAATCACCGCTGCAGGGCCTGGTGCTGGAGGGCCGGATCCCTCTCCGCCCCCGCCCTGCCCCAGACATTCCTGCGTCATGGAATCTCCTTTCCTGCTCATTTATTACCAACCGCAGAACTCCTCCAGGGCGTCTGCAGACTCGAGTCCACTGGTCCTGCCTGTTCCTGGGTAGGGGGATCCCTGGGGGGCTCTGGAAGGAGTATCAGAACCTCACACCCACCAGCATGTCCCCGCCGGCCCTCTGCACCCATAGACTTGCCTGAGGACCAGCTCTGCTAAACACCTCCCACAGGGGACCCGAGTGTCTCTGCCTCTGAGATGAGCACATTCTCATTATCCTCACATGAACAGATGAGAAAATTCAAGCCAGAGACGTTGAGTCACTTGCTCAGAGTCACGCAGCAAGACAATGGCAGAGTCTGCTTATCCCCAAGCCCACGCTCTTTCGTTGTCCTGCTCTTGTTGAAAAGGCTATTCTTTCCCCATTTCTTGGCAACCTTATTGAAAATCAGTTGGCCATCGATATGGATTTACCTTTGGACTCAGCTCTACCCCTGAATGGATGATTTGGGGCAGAGGCCTGAAAGCAGGTTCTGGACGGGCTCAGAGAGGGGCCCCCATTGGGTGCTATGATAGACGCCAGGCGTGTTTCCTGTGAGTGCCTCTCAAGTCTCATGGCAGAGTCACAGGGCACCGTCTCTGGCTCTTATGGTGATCTTATTATCTTATTATCTCCTCGTGCCGGGACCTCAGTATACGGATCACAGTTGCTTTGCTGTGAATTTTGAAATCTGGAGGCGTGAGTTCTCCCACTTTATTCTTCTTTGTCAGGATTGGTTTGGCTATTCTGGGTCCCTTGAAATTCCATATGAATTTTAGAACCAGCTCGTCAATTTATGTTATACAAAGAAGTCAGTTGGGCTTTTGACAAGGATTGTGTTGGATCCGTAGATCGGTTTGGGGATATTGCCATCTTGACGATGTTAATTGAATCATCCGGTCCATGAATATACGGTGTTTTCCCATTTATTTTACTTATTTATTGAGTTGGCATCTCACTCTATCCCAGGCTGGAGTGCAGTGGGATGATCACGGCTCACTGTAGCCTCGACCTCCTAGGCTCAGTCAACCCTCCTGCCTCAGCCTCAGTCTCCCGAATAACTGGGACTACAGGCACACACTACCATGTCTGGCTAATTTTTTAATTTTTTGTAGAGATGAGATCTCACAACATTGCCCCCGGACTGGTCTCAAACTCCCAGGCTCAAGCAATCCTCCCACCTCAGCCTCCCAAAATGTTATTACAGGCATGAGTCACCGCTCCCGGTTCCTGTATATTTAGGTATTTAATTTATTCCAGCAGCTTTCAGAGTACACGTTTTGCACTTGCTAGTGATTTCTATGCATTTTATTCTCTTTGATGCTACTGTGAGTGGAAGTGTTTTCTTAACTTAATTCTGTATTGTTCGTTATGAATGTATAGACAGACAATTGATTTTTGTATGTTTCATATTGTTTTGCATATCTTGTATCCTGCAATCCCACCAAATTCATTTATTGGTTCTAATAGTTTTTTAGTGAATTCCTCAGGATTTTCTACATTCACGGTCATATCATCTGTGAACAAAGCTAGCTTTTCGTCTTCCTGTCTCAGTCTGAATGTCTTTTATTTCTTTTCCTTGCCCACTGGCTCTGACTAGAACTTCCAGTGCAATGTGGGTTTTTTGTTTGTTCATTTGTTTTTTGAAACAGAATCTCGTGCTGGGCCAATCAGGCTGGAGTGCAGTGGCTCCATCACAGCTCACTGCAGCCTCGAACATCTGGGCTCAAACGATCCTCCCACCTCAGTCTCCCAAAGTACTGGGATTTCAGAGGCGAGTCCTCGTGCCCGGTCAACAGTACGAGGCTGGGCAGAAGAGGCAGGCGTCCTTGTCTTAGTCTTGTTTGTCTTCCTCACGTCCTGCATCTCCCCACCACCTTCCTTATCTTTGCTCTTTCTCTCCCTCCTTCCACGGGGGGCGGGAGCGGCATTACAGAAGCATGTATAGGCCAAGTGCGGTGGCTCACGCCTGTAATACCAGCACTTTGGGAAGTAGAGGTGAGAGGACTGTCTGAGCTCAGGGGTTCAAGACCAGCCTGAACAACATGGCGACAACTTGTTTCTACAATAAATCAAAAAATTAGCCAGACGTGGTGGTGCATGCCCTGAAATCCCAGCACTTTGGGAGGCTGAGGCGGGAGGATCACTTGAACCCAGAAGACTCGAACCCCACCTACTCTGGAGGAGCGCCAGAGCCTCACACCCACCAGCATGTCTCCACTGGCCCTCTGCACTCGTGGACTTGCCCGAGGGCCAGCTCTACTAAGCACCTCCCATAGAGGACCAGAGTATCTCTGCCTCTGTCTTTTTCCCTACTGAAAAAAAAAAAAAAAAGGCCAGGCGCAGTGGCTCAAGCCTGTAATCCTAGCACTTTGAGAGTCCGAGGTGATGGGATTGCCTGAGCCCAGGGGTTTGAGACCATCCTGGGCAATTTGGTGAGACCTCATCTCTACAATCAATCAAAAAATTAACCGGGCGTAGCCGCACACACCTGTAGTTCTGGCTACTTGGAAGGCTGAGGCGGAAGGATCACCTGAGCCCAGCAGGTCAAGGCTGTGGTGGCTGTGAACGTGCCACTGCACTCCAGCCTGGGTGACAGAGTGAGACTCCGAATAAAACAAAAAGAGAGAAGAATGCACAGACCAGGGAAGTGGCAAGAGCAACATGAGAACGAAGGACACCATTCTGGTGGACACAAAAGACGCCCAAGGACCAAGTCAGAATCCCCAGGGCATAACTGAGAAAACTGGGGTCTGGGAAAAAAGATGCGATAATGAACATTCAGGGAGCACTTGCCATGTGCCAAGTGCTCAGCCACAGTGATGAGCTGGACACTCAGGGATCCGAGCTGGAGTTCAACCAGATCAGAGCCGGCCCACACTCCCATCTCGTAAGGGGGGACACGGGACAAAAGACCCCATCGCTGTCGATCCAGTGTCTAGACATGGCGGGCCTGCAGCTGTCGGGAGGGCAGCCCCACTTCTTTCCCATGGCATCATGGGACCCCTGTGAGCGTCCCTGAGACTTGGTTTCCCCTTCTGTGACACCGGACGGATTACCGCAACCACCTCAGAGGGCTGCTGTGAGGACTGCACTTGGTAACAGGCGAGGGTCTCAGAGGGGACCCGGCCTGCCTTGGAGTTGTGTGAGGGGCCCCTCTCCTGCCCGTTGGCACCCAGAGAAGCCGGCCTTGTCGCGGTGCGGGAGTGTAGTGGGCCTGTGAGGCTGCCCATGCAGGGGATCAGGAAAAGACATGTCCTGGTTGTCCAGATCCCTTGGAAGTCGTGGAAGAAACTGCTGTGGCTTCTGCTCCTTGTGTAAGATGGGATTCCTTGGTGTTTACCAAGGGTCCACCATGTGTGGAGCCCCTGCTGGGAACTTCTCAGAGAAGGTGACAATCATAGCAATGGCGTTCTTATTACAGCTCGCTGGGTGTGCCAGGCATGTCAGCCAGAGAAGCACAGCCAGTAAGATACAGGTATTAAGAGACTATTTATTGCAAGGATGTGGCTTACACGGTGGTAGAGACGGGCTGGGTAAGACTGGAACCCACAGGCATGAGGCACAATTTTATGTGTCAACTTGACTGGCCGTGGGGTGCCCAGATATTTGGTCAAACATTATTCTGGGTGTTTCCATGAGGATGTTGGTGGATGAAATAAACACGGAGTCACTGATCTGAGTACAGCTGATGGCCCTCCCTCACGTGGGTGGGCCTTGTCCAGTCAGTGGAAGGCCTGACCAGAACAAAAGGGCAGAATCTCCCACATTTCTGCCTGATGACCTTGGAACAGGGATACCAGCTTTCCCCTGCCTTTGAATTTGAACTGGAGTATGAGTTTCTCAGGCCTTCAGACTTGGACTGGAACTGACCCTTTGGTCTCCTGGGACTTGGACTGCAGACCTCAGGGATGATCGGGCTCCTTGCTCTCATGAGCCAATTCCTTATAATAAGTCTCCTTATATTTATGGAAACACTCCCCCCCATGGGTCCTGTTCCTTTGGAGAGCCCTGGCGGATGCAACAGGCAGGCCACCAGGAAGGGCATGTTGGCGCTCTCAGGCACAGTACACCTCGGCTGGTGTCCAAGGCACAATGTCCTCTTCCTCAGGGAAACCTCAGCTCCACTTGGAAGGTCTCAAACTGGCCAAATCAGGTCCACCCAGGTGACCTCAGACAACCTCCCTTACTTAAAGTCCACTGTGATGGACTGTCATCTAAGCTATGAGACACCTTCAGCGACACCTGGATCAGAGTCTGGTTGAATAGCCGGGACCACAGCCTGGCCACGCTGGCATGTAAAACTACCCGTCACAACAGTGCAAGTGTGATGCCAAGCCCCTTACTGTACATGCACTGGCATACTTCTCCAACAATCCTAGGATTTTTTTTTTTTGAGTTGGAGTCTCACTCTGTTGCCCAGACTGGAGTGCAGTGGCACGCTCCTGGCCACCGCAGCCTCGATCTGCTGGGCTCCAGTGATCCTTCCGCCTCAGCCTTCCAAGTAGCTGGAACTACAGGCGCGTGCTACCATGCCCAGCTAGTTTTTTGATTTATTGTAGAGATGAGGTCTCGCCAGGTTGCCCAGGTGGGTCTCGAACCTGGGGGCTCAGGCAATTCACTCACCTGGGCCTCCCAAAGCACGGGATTACAGGCTGAGCCACTGAGCCTGGCCGGAAGATTTTTTTATTTATTTTTTTGTTTTTTTGGGTTTTTTTTTTTGAGTTGGAGCTCACTCTGCCCCCAGACTGGAGTGCAGTGGCTGCTCCCCCACTGCAGCCTCGACCTGCTGGGCTCCGGCGATCCTTCCGCCTCAGCCTTCCAAGCAGCCGGAACTACAGGTGTGCGCTACCACGCCCGGCTAATTTTTGATTTATTGTAGAGATGAGGTCTTGCCAAGTTGCCCAGGCGGGTCTCGAACCCGCAGACTCAGGCAACCCACTCCCTCAGCCTCCAAAAGGGCCCGGGGATTACAGGCTGAGCCACCGAGCCCGGTCGGAAGTTTTTTTTTAAACCCTTTTTTCTAGAAGAATGGGACTTGCCCAAGGTCACTCAGCTAGCAGGGAAGCATTGGGGTTTGAACCTGGGTTCCTCAGAGCCTGCTTTAACCCGCAGCATCAAATTTTCTCAGTCCTTGTGGATTATGATGAATAATTTTTAAAAAAGTCTCAGGATTAAACAGTGCACAAAAAACAGTTGCATTTCTAACACCAACAAGTAACCTGAGAATCAAATAAAAAACACAATTCCCTTCACAATAGCTCACACAAAAAAGTGCCTCAATCCATCTAACCAAAGTTGAAAAACCTTTCAATGAGAATTACAAAAAATTTCTCAAAGAAATCAAGGGTGATACAACCAGATGGAAGAACATCCCATGCCCATGGTTTGGGAAAAACCAATATTGTCAAGATGTTTATTCAACCCAAAGCAATCTACAGATCCAATGTAATTCTTATCAAATTACCCATCATCTTTCACAGATCTAGAAAAGACAATACAGAAATTTATATGGAAGAAAAAAAAGCCAAAAAACTAAAGCAATTCTCAGCAAAAAAAAAAATTGGGGAGGTCACACTTGCAGACTTCAAACCTTACTATAAGATTACAGTAACCAAGACAGCATGGTAATGGTTCAAAGTAGATACAAAGACCAATGAAAAGGAAAGAAAATCTTGAAATAAAACCATATACCTTCAACCAAATCATCTTCAACAAAGCCAACAAAAACAAAAATTGGGGAAAGGAAACCATTTAAGCAAATGGTGTAGGAAAACTAGCTAACCACATGCAAAACAATGAAACTGGATCCCTACCTATAACCCCAAACAAAAATTAACTCAAAAAGGATCAAGGACTTTAAAAGTGAAGCCTCAAATATAAGAATCTTAGGAAAAAAAAATTAGGGAA
>JAPVLO010004898.1:0-12660 GCA_027257055.1 Cephalopachus bancanus | reverse complement strand
TACTTGCGATCTCTTGACCTAGAAATGTTAGAAACCGCGAATTAAAAATAACAACGTCAACACATCTCATCCTGTGTCTCCAACGAATCACACCTGTCAGGTGTCAGGGCAAAGAGTGGACACGGCGGACCCATGGACAACTCCCAGACTGTGCACAACCATCCAGGGTGAGGGGCAAGCACACGTCCGTGCCTGCTTGCACGTTGCACACAGCCACCCTCCCCCATCGGGCTCGTCCTGGCTCTTCGTCACCGCTCACACTGTCCTCTCATGACCACGCGTGTTCCTGTGATCTTTCTGCCAGGACTGTAGACTCCTCAAGTGTCCAGTTAGTCTTTCGGTGTTTCCCAAGCCTTAGCCCAAGCGGGCCAGGGAAAGGGTGCCACACGCTGTCCACAGGGGAGGACTGAGCCACAGACGCTGCCTGTGCGTGCGTGGTCACACCAGCCCCTCCAGTGTGCAAGATGTAACCCCACACCCCCTGCTCAGCTGCGTTGGGCTTTTCTAGAGAGAAGGGAGGGCAGAGGCAGCAATGTGGGAGAGCCCGTTATGCGTGCTTGGCAACGAAACCTCCGTGAGGCCTTCTCTCTCAAAGGTAGCTCCTCCGGGCTTTGGAGCTTGCCTCTTAGGGGCTTGTCTGGACTCTCTGAGAAATGTTGTTTTATTGCATCTGGCTGATATGGGAAGGGCAAAGCCTCTCATCCTGCCTCGAGGGCTGGGAGAAGCTGGAGCTCTGGGATGGTCTTCGGCCCCTGTGCCTGGTGGCAGGTGGATGCTTCATGGCTGGGGGGACAGTTCCTCCTGCTTTCCCAGTGGCCCAAACCACGTGGTGTCCTGAGAGGGAGGGGAGGCCACGGACTGGGGACTGGGACTGTCCAGTGCCTGCTCTGACAGGCGTGTGGGGCGGGTCAGCATCAGTTAATGCCGCAGGTAAGAGACAATGAACCCACAGTCTCCCTATCACACGAGAAAGGTGAAGAGTTGGCTGACTTATTATTAGTTATGTAAGTGGAAAGTCACACGAGTCCTGTTGGTTAATTTCACAGGAGGCGATCCCCAGGCATGCTGGTTCCTTTGGGAGTTGACGTGCCACCTCACCCGTGGTTTTCTGAGCACCAGCAGAAAAGGGTCCCCCACTCCTGTCCCTGCTCCTTCCTCCCCTGTGACCCCGCCCCCTTTCAAGCACCGCCCCCCACTCGGACCGCTACAAAAAACAATAATAATAATTAATTATCTGGCTGTCGTGATATGCACCTGCAGTCCCAGCTACTCAGGAGGCTGAGGCAAAGGATAAATAACAGGTGTCCCACCTAGAGTCTGGCTTCCTGCTCTTTGGCAAGGGCCCACCCTAGGACTTCTTTGGAAACTTTTTCTTGCCTCTTTACTTGGGTTTAGACCCTTAATCTAGCAGCAGTGCTCACAGTTTCTCCTTGATTTGGGTTTTGTAAGCGGCGGGCAACGCGCTGAAGAGGAAAAAAAGGCATTGGGAGAGAGTAGGCCTGGCGTGGTGTGGCCCACGTCTATAGTTCCAGCACTTTGAGGGCTGAGACCAAGAGTTGAAGGTGAGCCTGGGCCACATAGCAAGACCCTGTCTCTACCAAAAAACTAAAAATCTAGCTGGATGTGGTGGCACACACCTGTAATCCCAGCTTCTCAGGAAGCTGAGGCAGGAGGATCTTTTGAGCCCAGGAGTTTGAGGCCGAAGTGAGCCATGATCCTGCTACGGCACTTCAGCCTGGGTGACAGTAGGATCCTATCTCTAAAGAAAAGAAGAAAAGAGGGGGGAGTGGATGGCTTGGGCTCCTGGTCCCGCCTGGGACTGTGCATTGGCCCTAAATAGGGAATGCAGGGGTGACAAGCACGAGTGTCTTGGGTGCAGGGATGAGCAGTGCCTAGGACGTTTGAAATCAGAGCCTCTGGGAGATCCAGTATCTGGCCACCGTCCCATGGTGTGTGGACCGCATGTCTGTGTCCCCCCACATTAATAGGTGGAAACCCTAACTCCTAACGGGACGGCAGTGGGAGGTGGGGCCTTCAGGAGGTCATCGTGTTGAGGTGAGAGGAGGTCACGGGGTGGAGCCCCACGATGGGACTGTTGTCCTCATGAGAAGAGGAGGAAACTCGGGCTCTCTCTCTCGGCTGGGAGGGGACAGTGAGAAGGCGGCTGTCCACAGGCCCAGAACCTGGCCCTCGCCAGGCACTGGGCTGCCCACCCTTCAGCACTGCGAGAAACATAGGTTTGTTGTTTAAGCCACCAGGCGACGGCCTTTTTGTCACAGCAGCGAGCAGACTAAGATGTGGTGCATTTGTCATTCAGAACCGGGTCCTGGAGTCGCATCCCCTAAGCCTTACTTTCTCGGGGTCTCCGCCCTCCCCTCCTCACCCCAAACCTGCTTGGACCCCCTCTATACCCTTTATGGCACCATGAATTTCTCCTTTCTCCCTCCCGCAGGTTGAGCGTTCCTAAACACTTGGGACCAGAAGTGTTTCAGATTTGGGATATTTTCAGATTGTGAAATATTTGCATTGTACTCACAGTTGCGCATTCCACATCTGAAAATCTTGGAGTGTCATGTCAGTGCTCAACAAGTTTCGGATTTGGGAGCATTTTTGGATTCTGGGTTTTCAGATTTGGGATCACCAACCTGTACTACATTGGTAAATAATCATCTCATTTGTTTTTTTAGTTGATTTTTATCTCTTCTGTTCCCAGTAGAGGTTCAGCTCCAGGAGGGTGGAAATCATGTCTCTTGTGCCTGGGGACCTGGTCAGAGCATACCAAATATTTATTAATGGCCCCGTGCGGTGGCTCATGCCTGTGTTCCCAGCACTATGGGAGAATGAGGCGAGAGGCTTTAAACCCAGGAGTCTGAGACCAGCCTGGGCAACATAGTGAGACCTTGCCTCTACAAAAAATAATAATAATAATAAATTATCTGGCTGTCGTGGTATGCACCCGTAGTCCCAGCTACTCAGGAGGCTGAGGCGAAAGGATTGCCCGAACCCAGGAGGTCAAGGCTGCAGTAAGCCGTGATTGTGCCACTACGCTTCAGCCGGGGTGACAGAGTGAGATCCTGACTCAAAATAAATATATAAATATTGACGAAATGAATGATTTTCGAGTTGCTTTATCCAGCCCCAGAGGCGTGCCAGCATTGTGCTTGGGACACAACTGTGACTGGACGCATTCTTACTTTTGAGTGACTCCCAGGCTGGCAGGGAACCGGATCTGTAAAGACCTGGCCTCGATGCAGCTTGTTGATTTCTTCTCAAAACCGTAAGAGAGGAAGAACACGACTGGAGCAGGGGCGGAGAGAGGAAGCCAGCCATGACCTGGGAGCAAAGTGGAAGGAGCGTTGGCAGCTTCTGAAGAGTCGAGTGTTTTGCGAAGGGGACCGGGGAAGGCACTGCCCGGAGAGGACACACCTGGGTGCGGCTCTGGAGGCGGGCAAGGCTCTGGGGATGCGGCCTGCAAGAAGAGATCCCAAGGGGGGAGGAGGGGACCCAGGGCTGGGTGAGGAGTTTGGACTGACCCCTCGGGCCGCGGGGGGCCCCCAGAAGCTTTCTAACAAGGGGCTGTTGGGTCAAGTCTGGGTTCTAGAAGGGCAGGGGTGTAACGTCAGGGTCTAGAGGAAGAAGACACAGCGTGGGGGGTGGCAGGTGGCTACTGCAGCCGTCCAATCCAGAGGGATCCTTTGCCCAGCGGTGCCCAGGGAGCCCCTGCCAGCGAGGCCAGAGGGCCGAAAGCTGAGGGGCCCGCCCCTCCCTGCTTGTGGGAAGCCCCCTGCCACCTCAGGCCGGCCTCCCTCCGGTTGGGCCCTCTGGGGACGTCCACTTCAAGCCAGCCTCCCTCCAGCCGGCCCTCTGGGGACCTTCTGAGAGGCGGGTGCTTCTCACCTGCTGTCTCCCGTTCCAGACTGGGTGATCTTCCCCAGGCTGCTGTCCCTGAGTCAGAGTCTTCGTGGGGTTCACGCCCAGCCTGTCCTCTCTCTCTCTCTCTCTCTCTCTCATGCCCTTCCTCTCTCTCTCTCCCCTCTCTCCTCTCTCTCTCTCTCTCTCTCTCTCTCTCTCAGTGTTCCCTCTGGCATCTTGCTTGTGTCTTCCTTCTCTGCTCACCACTCTGCATGTTTTAACACACAAATAATATGCATTCCCTTCAGAAATCTATGAAAACAGAGATAAGCAACAGAACAAAATCACCCTGGACTCCACACCCCAGAGGCAGCCCCTTTGAGTAGTTCTGAATATGTCCTTCCAGCCTTTCCTCCGGTTTTATTAAGATATAATTGAAATCAGTATATTTTTCACACGAGTGAAATCACACCGTGTCATAATCAGCTTTTTAAAAAAGCACCGAGTCTGCCCCATTCTATTTTTCACAGAGCACGGGTGCGTCATGAAGAGGCTGTGTTGGGACAGATGCCCCAGGGGACTGACTTGTGGGCTCAGCAGGGTGCCATCTTTAGCCTGGCTTCAGGACGCGGGGAGAGTGGCCACTGTGGGTGGCATCCATTCTTACCGCCGCATGTATTATTCACAATCATTCATAAAAAACGGCCATTTACTAAACACTATGGTCACTTAATAATCGCAGCCAATTCCCATAGGTGACAGAGTTTAAGTTTTTTATTTCATGGGGCTGTATATCCATGAAACAAAAAGTCCCGGGACCTGCACGTGGCCTCCCAAGCCTGTTGTGCTCTTCTCGGTCCAGTCTGCCACTTCTCGTGCCCGTCTCTCTGAACCCCTGGCCTAGGGTGCTAACGTCACTTTGGTACTGGGTGGGATTCTGGAGAACGATGAGAGGGCGGTGACAAAGGGCGGGCAGTGGGACCACCCCCAGCCCATTCACATGGTGAGCTGGTAAGTGTTGCACGCCTGGGTCTCGGAGACGACCCGATTGGTAGCACTTGCTGCTTCCTGTGGTGTAAATACTTGCCGTGTGGCTGCCGTCAACCTGCCAAGGTGATGTCACCTGTGGGGCTGAAAAGAGATGGGAAGCGGCCCACTGTGTGCTGTTTCCACCGTGCACACACAGTCGATGACGAGAACCTCACGAGCACAGATCACTGTAAAATGTAGTTGAGTGATTAGGAAGTGGCCAGTCATGAAGATTGATTACCTTTGTTCTTAATGTAAATTATTCCACTGTGCATTTATATAATTTAATTTTTAGCGACAACCGTGTTTAACCGGCTTGCACAATGCCTGAGGTTTGAACCAGCTCCAGCAAGCACTGCCATGTGACACCCACCTGCACACTGGAAGAAGGCGCCCTTCTGGGTGGGTGCTGCTCTGTGCAGGGCGCCCAGCCCAGCACGTGGGTTGTGAGCTGGACGTGGGGTTTCACTCACTCAGCAGGATGTCTCCATGCAGGGCGTGACCTACACAGCGGCACATGACCAGCCCTGGGAGGGGGCGGCAAGCACTCCAAACCAGGGCTGCCTGACGGAAGCGTCCGCAGGGATGAGCTGTCCTCTGCACTGTCCAGGGCAGTACTGCCCCCCGCCTCCCACTCCTGAGCCTTTGAAATGTGGCCCGGGCCACGGAGACACTGAACTTACAGATGTATGTGTGTGTGTGTGTGTGTTTGCGTTTTATTGTGGGTGTATGCATATGCACATCATAAAATTTACCACCTTAAAAAAGTCACATGTTCAGCTCTGTGGTAATAAGTGCATTCATACTGTTTTGCAGCCGTCACCAACCACCCGTCTCCAGAGCTGTTTAATCTCCCCTGATCGAAACTCCACGCCCATTGAACGCTAGCTCCCCGGCTCTTTCTCCCCAGTCCCTGGCCACCTGGCATTCCACCCTCTGTCTCTGAGTGTGACTGCCCTAGGCACCTCACACAAGAAATCAGACAGTGTCTGTCCGTTGATGGTTGGCTTATTCCACTTAGCAGTATGTCCTCCAGGTTTGTCCATGTGTGCACATGGGATTTTAACTGATCGGATTTTCACTAATTTACAGTTAAATAGCCACACATGATCGTGGCTACTACGTCGGACAGCACAACTCTAGAAATGTTGCCCAGACACTGTGGTTTCAAATGGGGCAGACAGAGGCCCCTTCTTGGGACTTGTGTCCTGCGTTTGACGCCTGTGAAAGAGAACTCAGTGCAAGCACCGTTCCAGTCAGGGACCTGCGGATGGAGGGGGCTTTGCCGGATGCGGTCAGATGCAGAGCTGACGTGGGGGGGGTGAACCGGATGAGCCAAGGAGAACCCTGGGCCCAACTGTCGAGTCGCGTCTCCAGGTGGCTGGGTGGGAAGGGCCACTCTTGAGCCACCCTCCCTGTGCATGCCTGGCAAAGCAGCTCCTTTGATTTCTTTGTTTCCTTGGAAGGTTGTGGTCACGTGTCCTTCCTGAGTCCGTGGCCAGGAGTGCCGGGGACTTTCCCCAAGGCAAGGGAGGTCCCCAGAGGCCCTAGACAGGCCGGCAGAGCCTTCTGCCAGTTACGTCTTGGCTCTCCTCTTTCAGCGCCAGTGGAAGACCCTTCCTGCTCTACATGGGCCTGGCCCACATGCACGTGCCCCTGCCGGCGACACTGCCATCGGTGGCCCCGCAGGGCCGGAGCCTGTACGGGGCAGCTCTTCAGGAGATGGACAGACTGGTGGGCCAGATCAGAGACCAAGTGGACCGCACAGCACGGGAGAACACACTCCTCTGGTTTACAGGTAGAGCAGTAAAGCCCAGCGGGTCTCATCGCATGCCGAAGGTGCCGTGCACACCCCCGAAGGGCAGACTCCGGCCCCGGGGTCCCCTTGAGCAGGGCGGGAGACTCGCTGGGAATGTGAACCCCCATAGTTTCCCGGCCGAGTCTTGGAAAGGGGTGCACAGGCGGAGCAGGCCCCGCGTTGGCCCGGTGCACTGATTCGGGCTCTCGGGCCTTGTTCTTCGCCACCGGCAGACGGCTTTGACGTTGTGAACCTGCGTCGGCCCCAGGCAGGCCGGAGGCTTGTCTTCCCCCTCCTCCCTGGCCCCAAAGACTGTGGTCCCGGTCCCCGGTCCCGTCCTTTGGCGGAGTGGCCTCAGTCGGCTGCACTAGTGACCCCTTTGAAGGGCCCACACGTGCGCGGCGTGTCCCGGGCCCCTGTCTGGAGCGAGGGCGGTGGTTTAGAGCCCTGCTTCCGGGTCAGGTGGGGACCCGGGTTTGCATCTGTGCTCTGCTCTTGGGAGAGTTGCCTCACCCGCTCCAGGCCTCTGCCTCCTCATCTGCAGACTGAAGCCACAGTGGAGTACTGGGGGATTACGCGATGATGCACGTGAATGCTGGGTGCTTGGTGGGCGCTCAGCTCACAGCTGCCGGCCAGTGGCCACGGGAGTGCCAACATCACGGAAAGGAGCCGAGGAACGGGAGGCACGAGGCCCGCGAGGCGGCCAGGGCCGGGCAGGGCTAGCCCACCGCCCTCCGAAAGCCCGGCGGAGACAGGCCTCATATCAAGGGTCATTCTTCAAGGGCGGGGGCCGTGTTTGTTTCTGCGCGTCCTTTTTCTGCCCAGCCCCCACTGTGTGCAGGGAGGTGGAGTCAGAGCGGAAAGTCGGCCCAGCGGCCCCACCGCCGCTGACCGCCATGCCTTCTTCGGTTTCTAGGCGACAACGGTCCCTGGGCTCAGAAGTGCGAGCTGGCAGGCAGCGTGGGGCCCTTCGCTGGATCGTGGCAAACTCGTCGAGGTAGGAGCCCACCTGGGCAGGGATCCCCTGAGGAGGCCGAGCCCGCCTGGGCCTCGGGGTTCCGCCTGGGGGGAGGCCAACGTGTCTGTGGGCCTCGGGCCGTCGCTGTGAGGTGGGGACACAGCTGCTCACCAGCCACTGGCATCCAGAGAAGCCGCAAGCTGGGGTGGAGGGAAAGCGTCTGCTCAGCTCTGGGGAGCGAGGAGGAAGGGGCCCCGTTCCCTCCTTTCCTCCTCGGGCTCCCCGGAGCCAGGCAGCCGCTCCGCGACAAGCTGGTTGGCAAAGCCCCCAGCAAGGGCGTCTTGTCGCGACCCTCATTCTCGTCCTTCCGCCTTTTCTTCTCGAAGTCCCCCCTCCCTCCATCCAGCCCGTCAGTTCATTTAGCCGTGCAAGAATACTTAGTGCACATCTACGCAAGGCTTTCTCTGACTCGTACGGTAGTGAAAGGCGGGGGAAGTGGCTCCATTTCCAGACGAAGATCGAGAGATGCTCAGAGAAGCTAAGTGACTTGACCAAAGGCACAGTGTGTGAGGCGGAAGCCAGGCTCGACCCCGAGCTGCAAGCGGGTGCCCTCCTCTCTGCACCGGGCTGCCTTGCACAGTGGCCTCTGTCTCTGTTAACTTCTTTTTTTGAGTCAGAGTGTCACTCTGTTGCCCAGGCTGGAGTGCCGTGGCATGATTAGGGCTCACCGCAGCCTCAGCCTCCCAAGTAACTGGGACCAGGGGTGCACCACCATGCCTGGCTAATTTTTTTTTTTTGGTAGAGGTAAGCTCTTGCTATCTTGCTTGGGTGGGCCTCGAACTCCTGGGCTCAAGCCATCCTCCCACCTTGGCCTCCCAAAGTGCTGGCTTTACAGGTGTGAGCCACCTCACCCAGCCTCTGTCTCCCTTTGACCTCCTCAGCTTCCAGCTCAGCTCTCATCTGCTCTGGGAGAGTGTCCCCGCAAGGACCTCACATTCTGAGACAGCAGCTGTGCTGGGGACAGCTTAACACATGGGCCAAAGGCTTAAAGATCTTCTGAACCATCAATTCCTCCTATGAGAATTTGTCTCAAGGAAATGGTTAACCAAATGCAAAATGATGTTCAGAGAGGATGCTCATTGCGGTAGCTTTAACAAAATTAGGTAGATGTAATCCAAGTGTCTAGCAAGAGGGGAACGCTTTGAGAAGTTAGGATGCATCCATCGAAAGGAATACCAAAGAATCACCAATAGGATGCATGCTTATTGGCTCGAAAACACTTACATGAACTGTTTTTCAAAGAATAAAGACAGATACAAAGCATATATAAAACATGATTTTATTATATAAAAATATGCATATACATTTTCAGAAAAATCTTGAACAAATTAACCAAAGGTGACTACATGTTAGCAGTAATTACCTCTGGGCAGGGGAGGAGGGATTTAAGTGTGATTTTCCCCCAGAATAAACCAGTATCATTCGTAGCACAGAAAAACAAAGACTGGGCATGGCGACTCACACCTGTAATCCCAGCATTTTGGGGGGGCGAGGTAGAAGATTGCTTGAACCTAGCAGTTCAAACCAGCCTAGCCAACACAGAGAGACCTTGTCTCTACAAAAAAAAAAATAGAAAAGTTAGCCAGGCGTGGTGGTGTGTACCTGTAGTCCCAGCTACTCAGGAGGCTGAGGTGGAAAGATCAACTGAGCCCAGGAGATCCAGGCTGCAGTGAGCCATGATTGTGTCACTGCACTCCAACCTGGGCAACAGAGTGAGACCCTGACTCGAATGAATGAACGAATGAACAAATAAATAAATTAAATTAAAATTAAGTGTTTAAAAGGTATTTGTAGCCAATGGGTTCAGAAGTGAGCCTTACAAGATTATCCCAGTGAGTAACGTCTGGGGAGAAATTGTAAATCTCTCCAGTTCGCTCCAGAACTATAGTCACTAGTGGTTTCTGGGTGGTCGCCACTAATGCTCCCTTTTAGTACTAGTCTGGCAGGATGCTTGTCATTACCATGAAACTGAAGAGTTTGTGCACCTCCAGTCTGGTGCTGAGAAGGTGGTGCGGGTCATTCATTCCTGTTGTTCAGCTTTGACCTGGTGTCCCTTGGATCAGGCATCTTGAACACTTTAGGAGCAAGGGGCTGCTGGACTGTGGCCAGGTCTTGTGTCTGGAAATTTGAGTCAGGGGTCAGGAGAACCAGGACCCCCTTCCCCCAACATGCTCAGTCCGGACTATTTTATCTGTGGGGGCATTGGTGTTTCTCTCTCTCTCTCTCTCTCTTTCTCTGTCTCTCTCTCGATTGATGTCTTTGGCTCCCTCCAGCTCACAATGCTGTGACTGAGTCCTGTTCCTGGAGAGGTGGGTCAGGAGAAGAGGCCAGGGAGGACTGGAGGCTGGCGAGCCGTGTCTGATGCCTGCAAGCCACAAGAACCTGGAGAAGGAGCAGTGTGCGCTGGGTGTGGGCTGCTGCATTCGCTGGTTATAATTTATCCTCTGGGTACCTGGCACACTTCTGGGCCAGGCTGTGTCTTCAGTGTTCAGTTAGATAGCCTGGAAGAGCCTGGAATGGGAACCCTCAAGGTTCAAAGTCCAGAGGCGTGGAGATCATGGACGTGAGGGTGAGGACCTCCAAGTAGGTGACTTCCCCGTCGGAACCTGTCAGTTACTGAAGAGACTGCCGTGGGGCAGTTTCACAACTGTGCGTCGGAGTACGGTTGTGGACTGGGGCTCATTCTTCAAGGGAAGTACTCTGCCTGTTGAAAAATGCATTTACTAGCCAGACAACCTCCATCTCTGCAGGTATTTACGCACCTACTCTTTCCTCTTCCTCCGAATGTTGAGTATCTACTGTGTGCTCAGTGATGGGGACGCCAAGATCAACACAGCCCCTGACATCAAGGCATGAGCGTTTAGAACAGTGGTTCTTGGATTTTGTGTATGTATGTATGTGTGTATTTTTGAGTTGGGGTCTCACTCTGTCGCCCAGGCTGGAGTGCAGTAGCACAATCATGGCTCACTGCAGCTTCAACCTCCTGGGCTCAGGCAGTCCTTCAGCCTCAGTCTCCCGAGTAGCTGGGACTGGGGGCATGTGCCACTATGCCCAGCCAATTGTTTGACTTTTTCCTCGTAGAACCCAAGTCGCGTTATGTTGCCCAGGCTGGTCTCTAACTCCTGGGCTCAAGTGATCTTCCTGCCTTAGCCTCCCAAAGTGCTGAAATGACAGGCGTGAGCCACCACGCTTGGCCGTCTCTTAGATTTTAGTGCCAGATAGTCCCCTGGGGATCCGGCCAAAATGCAGTTTGGGTGGGTGATGGTGGCTTTCTAAGATGCTCCGAGGTGATGCTGATACGGCTGGTCCAGGGACCACACATTGAGAATCACCAAAGTACGACACTCATGTCTAGGTCATACGAGTCTAGAACTTTCTACTCTAGACCAGTGGTTCTCCAAATGTTGTCTCCGCCAGCATCACTAGCACCACCTGAGAGCTTGTCAGCAACGCAGACAGGTCCTTACAATCTGTATTTTTTTTTGAGTCGGAGTCTCACGCTGTCACCCAGTCTGGAGTGCAGTGGCCGCTCCCGGCCACCGCAGCCTCGACCTGCTGGGCTCCGGCAATCCTTCCGCCTCAGCCTTCCAAGTAGCTGGAACTACAGGTGCACACTACCATGTCCGGCTAATTTTTTTGATTTGTTGTAGAGATGAGGTCTCACCAAGTTGCCCAGGTGGGTCTCGAACCTGCGGGCTCAGGCAATCCACTCACCTCAGCCTCCCAAGGCGCGGGATTACAAGCTGCGCCACCAAGCCCGGCTACGATCTGTGTTTTTTTTTAACATCCTTCCGGCAATGTTGATGCCAGTGAAATTTTAGGACCACCTCTCTCGAACTGCGCTTTCGGATATGCCAGGCACTAGCCGGATCTGGCTATTAAAATTAAGGTTTCGTTCAAATGCAACCTCGGGGGCCCAGCCGCTGCCCGCGGCGCGCCCCGGACCTTCTTCCCCCAACAGAGGTCCCAAAGAGAAAAGCAGACCCATTTGGAAGAGATGCATTTAGAAGACACAAGATTCTGTCCCAAGGAAGAAAGAGAAAGTGAACAAACGTCTTTCAGCGATCAGAATCCCAGGCAAGACCAGAAAGGGGGCTTTCGCAGCTCCTTCTGCAAGCTCTTTAAAAAGAAGTCCAGTGGATCAGAATACAGGGAAAAAACTAATGAGAATCCCTCAATGGATCCTTCACCCCCCAAACAAGATTTCTTCAGAAACCGACTTGCTCTTGCAAATGACCTTGACCAAGGAACAGCTATGTAAAACACTGAAAGCTGTATTGTCAAGTGGCAAGACGAAGATAACAAGCGTGTATATATCTGTGTAGGAATCTCTCTCTCTCTCTCTCTCTCTCTCTCTCTATCTATCATCGATGTATAAATCCCAGAGGAAAACTAGTATAAATACTTACATATGAAACTAAGTCAACATACAAGACATCGAAGAGATGAAGATTAGTATATGGTTAAGACCTGGCTTTTTGAATCTCAACATTTTGGAAAAGGGAAACGAAGACTTTTCACATCATTCTAGAAAAACATAATACATGTGGAGGAAAATAAACGTTTGTTAAGAATGAAAAAATATTCAACCTCAGGGCACACTAGCCACACTTAGAGGGCTCAAGCCTTCCCAGTGGCAAGTGGCTATCATCTGGGATAGTGCAAATGGCTTCCCTGGGATGGTTTGGGTTTGGGGGAATGAGCGGGAGCCGGCAAGGGACTTGCTGGGACACAGGTTCTGGGCGAGTGCGACAACCCAGGCAGCGGAAGACCAGCGCTCTCCCTGGCCGCCCCGTGTCTGTGTGTCCAGAGTTTGTGGCGGCTGAGTGGAATAGGGAGAGACCGGCAAGGGTTCAAAGGTCTTTTCTTTCAGGCAAACGGTTTTGGCTTTAATTCTAAAAAAAAGTGGAATCATGGGAGAATTTTAAGAGTGAGAGCGGCATTATTAAAATTTTAAAATTAG
>JAPVLO010004897.1:0-13034 GCA_027257055.1 Cephalopachus bancanus | reverse complement strand
CATCACAGAAGAATAAAATCGAGCAATGGTCCACAAGTTTTCTTTCTTAGAGACCCCATTCAGGGTATAAAGGAAATCATCTGCGTATACACAGATAATTTGTCATTGATACCCAGGATGGAGACCACAATCTACTTCCTTTGATTTTGGTGAGGAAAGTCTGGAGATTCTTTACAGGTGCAACATTTTCCCACAAATGATGGTTGGCAAAGCTATTTCAAAATATGTCAAAGAAACATATTTTGAGGTCATATATTTTTTTATTCTCTTCTTTATCTGTCATGGGATGTTATGCCAGAGTCAGAATGGAAGTTAAGCCAGATTGTGTAGGGTTAATAAAAATACATCTGATGGCTCAGCCTGTAATTTTGCACTTTGGGAGGCCAGAGCCCTTGGGTTCGAGACCTGCGTGGGCAACTTGGCGAGACCTCATCTCTACAATAAATCAAAAAAATTAGCCAGGCATGGTGGCGCATGCCTGTAGTTCCAGCTACTTGGAAGGCTGAGGCGGAAGGACCGCCAGAGCCCAGCAGGTCGAGGCTGTGGTGGCCCGGAGCATGCCACTGCACTCCAGCCTGGGTGACAGAGTGAGACTCCAACTCAGAAAAAAACCCAAAAATACATCTGATGAAACTTTATGATTTGTAGGGCATGACTTCTGTAAAGGAAAAAAAAAAAAACTGATACATCTGTATCATTTTGAGGTTTATTTTTTCCAAGATGTTAGGAAATGCTCAGGAAAAAAAACGCCACAAATTACAGTGATGTCTGTGACCTGTGCTGATAATAGTGCAGCATTTAAAGGGAAAAAAGCAAATGGGGCAGGGGGTAGAGTGGGGGTGGGGGTAGAATGAAAAACTGGGCAAAAAAAAAAAAGAAAAAAGGTGGATGGGGAGTAGCTAATTGGGGCAAGTAGTTTACATTTTTGTGATGGCATTTGATGTGTTCTCAGTGATTTTACATCTTACATATGAAACTGAGGGTAGAGGAACCATCAATGATGTGTTCCTCTTATGCTGGATAAATCTACGTGTCACATAAGATAAAGTAAACGTGGAAAAGACAGAGTGTAGGAAGAACGGAACTCGTCTTCGGGGCTTTTGGTCGCAGAGGTGATATGTATTTCGCAAGATTTCCAGGCAAACATGGCATTTCGGTGTGAGCAATTTGTGAGGGAGGCCATCTGTGGAGACATGTAGCCCTCCACTGCTGCCGCCATCTGTCTGGGAGCAAAAGGAAGGGGATGTTCTTGTGACTCGGTTCCCAAGCCCAGCTTACCAATTGGCATTCACATTCTTCAGGTTCCTTAGATAAGAATTTAGGCAAGAAAAAAAAAGAAAGAAAAGATCGAACTTTGGTCCTCATCACCTTGGATTCTAGAGAAGTGAAATTCTCGTGTAACAAAAGACTCAGACACCCTCACAGAAAGGAACTTTTAATTTTTCCCCTCACTTGGTGCATGGAAAAGCTCTGAAGGACCCAGAAGTAGCTGGCCTCCAGGCAAAACCAGAGTGTTGCCTGTTTGCCCGTTCTGGACGGCAGGATCACCAAACTCTGAAAACAGGAGGTCCCTGTGCAACACTGACACGAAGACCTGCTGTTGTCTGTCCATACTGCCACAACCCCCAGAGATGGGAGCAGCAAGTTTTCAAGTGGCAGGTTCCTTTACCGAGAGGGACGAAATGCTGAGGCCTTTTTTGCCAGGAAGCAGCATTTATTTGTGCTGGCACTGGCCCAGCAAATTTCAAAGACTGAGCATTGAATGCAGGGGTTGTCTCTCTTATCTGGCAAACTGCATTTTTGGTTGAGTGTTTTACGGGACAAGGTTGTAACTGGGTTACTCGTGCACACTTAAACATTGACTACCGCCATGTCACTTTCTCTCTAACACATTCTTTTTCTGTTCTGGGAAGCCTCTTATCTCTGTTTTAGAAGGGCCCCTGTCTCACTTGTATGTACACACATTCCTGAGAGTTAGCAAAAGATGCACTTCCCCCTATCTCCCATGTACTCCCAGTAAATAACGTCAAAGAATCCTTAACTTCCCTGCAGACTGTGCCAGATTAACTGAAAGATGAAAATCCCCACTCACTTTCTTTTCTTAGTAGTCATAGGTTTGAATAATATAGTATCAAGGTCATCGTAATTCTTGTGCTTTGTATGACTTTTGCATATAACAACATGTAGACACTGTATGACAATACGCATGATGTCTTAGGCCTTATTAACTTCCTTTACTCTATGGTAAGCTTGATTAATGCTTCTTCTGAGTGTTACTGATAAAAAGCTATGAGATTATCTCTGCCAACCAACGCCAGGAAATGTGGACCATAAGAGTCATTACTGACAAAATGCAAAATGCAGCTATAACGGAAGTTCTATACAATGCTTGGTCTGTCACATAGTCAATGCATAGGTATCAACAACCCATAATTTACAAAAGCAAATTGTAAAACTTGAAGGGTGAGCAGAACCATTTTAAAAAGGTCAAGAGTCAGCTTCTGCTCTCGGGATTTGAATTCAGAAATAAACCTCTTTCTGCCAGTTCCCTTTATCGATATATTTTTGTCGAGAGTTAGCAGCCAAGCATTACTCGGACTGTAACAGCATAATTCTGTCATTGTTTTTTTGTTTTATTCTTAATTCTTGCCACTTAAATGCAAAAGAGATATTTGTGTTTTGTTTTGTTTTTTAAACCCAATTGCCTAAAGAGAGAACTTGTTATAAATCAAAAAATATAATTCTAAACCCTGCCACCAACTGAATGGACTGGACACCCTCAGGCCAAAGGAAACCCAAAAAACTAAATTCCAGGCTATGACAGAAAAGGAGAGTGGACGTGCCTTATTATACTTATTCCCTTTTGAAACTAAGACACTAAAATAGCGATTTTAAGACGGACAAAACAGATTCTGAGGCAATAAGATACCAAATTCCAACCTGACTTTTGTATAGTGTAACATGACATTAGGCCCTAAAGGAAAGAAAAATGTTTTACTTTCAAATATGAGCATGCTTATTTGACATATCTTGATGCGACCCTGCAAACTCATCTCTTGGGGAAATTTCCATCTGTAGAGAGTTTCCTTCCCTGGGAAGAATCTGACACCTTTTAAGACATTTACCACTTAGTCTGTTTTAAGACATTTACCAGCCAGAGAACAGAACCTCGGCTTCCACATGCCCTCTTACCTTAACTCAAGCATTTCCTTCTAATGATTGCAAATTCTTTAGACAGAGCCTGAGTCTTTCAACAAATTGCCAGTCAGAAAATCTTTGAGTCCACTTGTGACCTGAAAGCCACCTCCCAAACACACACTTTGAGATGTCCCTCCCACCTTTCCAGGGTCAAGCCATGTAAACCTCACATATAAGCTTCTGTCTCCCTAAAATGCATAAAGCCAAACTGCAACCCAACCACCTTGGGACTGTGCCTTGGCCTTTGGTACTTATATTTGGCTTAGGATAAACCTCTTTAAATATTTTATAAGAGTTTGGATTTTTTCCCACACTGTTTAATGTTTTAAAATGAGATTTTGAACATGAGAACAGTCTTGGCTAGCATTGGTTTACATTTATACCCCTCTGTCCTTGTTTCTTTTATCCTTGTCTTACATAAATCGCTTCTTCTCAAACCCACTGCTTCTCATTTTTGGTGTTTGTTTATAACATTCCAAGGCCTGTGTGTCCTTTCACGTGTGCATGAGTAAGCAATGAGCTGAGACTGGACAAACACAAAATAGAGTGTGAGTCAAGTAATTGCAAACAAAATTTTCTGCCAATGCAGAAAAGCCCCTCCACAAACGGAGAAGAAAAGGAAAGCAGTTGTATTACTGAATAAGCATTAAACTAGCAGGAGATGTGTATCACAAGCAATCTGCTAAAGAAATTGCAAATACAGAAAGAAATCTAACCTTTTTATCCAGCCAGGCTAACATAACATCTTACACATGTTCACAAGGCAAATAATGACTAGTCTTTGAGTAACAAGACTTGGCAGTACTATTTTTTGCACATAGTTCACCTTAAATTTAACTGTTGATTGGGGGTAATTTGTGTTTGCTAATTCCCCTTATTCAAAGGAAAAATAAAATCTCTCATATCTCTTTGGTGGGTAGATGTTTGCATGAGGAGGGACAGATAAGGGTTTTACTTTCCTTGATATTTACATTCAAAGAGGTGGAACCCAGGACCTAGAGAAAGAGATCCCTGGGCTGTAAAACTGGCAAAAGTCTTATTTATTTACTTTTTAAATTCATACATAGCAAAAGAGTAGAGAAAGAATGTATAATTAAACGTTTCTTACAGCAAACTCTCAAAAGAGAAAAGGGAAGATGCCTCTTTCCCTTTTTGTACCAGGAAAAATTTAATTTTCTTTTGTAGGTTTGTATTTATTTTGCAAAAGCAGATGCGATTTTAAAGAAATGTATTTCTATGTCACGATGAGGGAGTGGTACTGGAAAAGAAAGGAAATGTTGCCTAAAAATAAGAAAGAAAAATCTTCTACTACATGCATTTTTTCCAGACAGCTTAACTTTATTGTTCCCCTTTTGAGTGACACTTACTACTACATTCTTCCCCCCCCTTTATCACTTCTCCTTTTTCTCTATAAAGAAAAAAAATTAAGATTTCCTCAAGAAGTTGGACAAGAGCAAAAATTAAAAAGGAAGTCAGAGGACTTTGGTTAAGTGGGGGCAGAGTGACTGAAATGTTGTTATAAGCAACACGTGGGAACTCAAGTGACAGTTTACAAAGTCATCCCACCAGTGTTCATTCATTCATCTGTAAGTCAAACACTGTCATTTCAGCGCTTTGGGAAGCAGAGGCAAGAGGGTTGCCCTGAGCCCAGGAGTTCGGGACCAACCTGGGCAACTTGGCCAGACCTTGCCTCTACAATAAATGAAAAAGTTAGCTGGGGTGGTGGCACACGCCTGTAGTTCCAGCTGCTTGGAAGGTTGAGGTGGAAGGCTCGCCTGAGCCCAGTGAGTCGAGGCTGTGGTGGCCATGAGCGTGCCACTGCATTCCAGCCTGGGAGACAGAGTAAGACTCTGACTCAAAAAAAAAATCAAATTCTTAAATTCCTTATAGCCCAATTCTGGCATTTTTCCCATTTGAAGAAAAACCTTTTCAAGGCTACAAGTAATTCAAATGTAATTTTAAACTATGTCTCTAGAAGTAGATTACTAGACACCCAAAATATAAGCCATGCAGTACTTTAAAAATCCTTGTTTCTCTATTTTCTCATTCTCTCAAAGTCTCATGGATGCTCCAAAGTATCTCTCCCTCTCACTGTCAGTTGCTGCCCCCAAAACACCAATAAACCTCATTTTCGGGTTTCTGTTCTTACATTTTCTTTCTGCCTTTGGAGTCCTGCCTCATTCATTCTCTGAGGGCACAGACATGGTGGACTAGCTTTTTGGTAGCTAAGGCACAGCCGCAACAGACCAGCCTGGCTCCAGAAGCTCAGGTCACCACTATGTCCAGTACCTCTCCAGTCAGAAAACTCGGCAAGCACTTGATCCATGGTGGCTTATTAATAGAGCCTCATTCAGAATCATTGAATGAATCTCCAGAGTCACACAACCAGTACAGTTAGTCCCCTACATACGAATGAGTTTCGTTCTGAGATCATGTTTGTAAGTCCAATTTGTTCGTAAATCCAACAGTGAGCCTATGTACCCAACTAACACAATCAACTACATTGAACAGTACTGTCAGAGATTTATAATACTTTTCACACAAACAATAATTTTAAAACAAATGCAAATTACACCAGACACATGAACTAACTTATGTGATCGGACATACAAGCATACATTCACATGTTTGAAAGTTTGCAACTTGAAGGTTTGTATGTGGGGGACTTACTGTCCATGGCAGAACTGAAACTTGAACCCCAGGTTTTATTTTAATTTTTATTTACTACCTATCTATTATGTGTAAAACTGAGGCTGGATGCAGTGGGTCATGCTTGTAATCCTAACACTTTGGGACGCTGAGGCAGGGGAATCACTTGAGCCCAGAAGTTTGAGACCAGACAACATAGCAAGACTGCACCTCTACAAGAAAAAAAATTAGAAAAATAATAGCCAGGAATGGTGGTGCAAGCCTGTAGCTGCAGCTACTCAGGAGGCTGAGGTGGGAGGACTGCTTGAGTCCAGAAGGTTGAGGCTATGATGAGCCATGGTCGTACAACTGCACTCCAATCTGGGCAACAAAATGAGACTCTAACAAAAACAACAACAAAACTCAGAATCTTGTGTCTTTCTTATCATATGTTGCACAAATTTAAGAACTGTGCAAAAAAAATGTAGAGATGGAATTCAGGTTATAAAAATATTATAGACATACACACATCTGAAGACAACATAGGTTTCAGGGTGTATGTCTTTTCTCCTAAAGTTCTTTCAATAGTGATGTATTTTCACCAAAATCAGAATTAATTAAACTGTGGAGTCATATTCATTTGCTCTTATCTGTTTTATATTTTGGGTCGCTAATAATCTTTCTCTTGAAAAGAGTTAGATTGCCAAGATAAGAATTTAGGGAGAAATGGGAGAAATAATGGCACAATCAAACCTGATATTTACAACCTGAAATTATGTGTGTGAATTATTAATAGTTTTAAATAAATACAAAGTGCCATGTGATTCTGACACTGCAGGGGTATCCCAGGAATCAGAAGATACAAAGAATGTAGAGTTTATTTATTCTTTGCAACTTTTGATTACAGCATTTACTTAGCAAGTGGGATTCAATTAAGGTGTGAATCATAATGCACCTGGAAACAGATGTCTAAATGCCTGGAGTTCTCTGCTGCCACATGGGATTTTACAAATACTTCAAATTGCCTCCAAGAGAAGAACCAACAAAAGGTTCAAAAAATATGCAAGACTCACAAGCATTTCAGGGTTCTTTTTCTTAAGACCGAAGTCCTGCTTGGGCAGGGCTGTTTACTGATTCATATTATTATGAGCTGTCAAGAGCTCTTCCTACCAGACTAATAAAAGAAGTTCAGAATCACTTGATGAGGTACACAAGTCTTTATGGGCTGCCAGGAAAAGGTGCTCCTCAAATGTGGCTCTCAGAAAGCCACACTCTGGTGCTGCTATTTCATTCCTAACACTGATTTATGCTTAATCCAGGCTAAGACTTGGTGGAGATATTAATAATTATTTGTGAAAAAGGCGACAATAGTGAAAATTTTGTCTGTATGGAGTTTCTCACATACTTCACTGTACAAGGAGGTTCTTACAGCTTTCCCCTGGTTCGGAATTTTGTAATGTAGAATATGGGAAAGATGAAGAAAGAGACAGAACTGTGGAGTGCAGAGAACAGGAAGAGGGAGGGAAAATGCTAAATGTCATGCCAGGGTTCCGAAAAGGAAGAGAGAAACTACAAGAAAGGAGGTTGAAAGAGAGGCAGCCTCCACTGCAGTTGGAAGAAGCAAGAGTAAGAAGAGGAAATGTGGTTTCAGGGGATATTGCAGAATGCAGAAGGTTGTGAATGAGATACCACTAACGTTCTTTAAGAGGAGATATGTTCATATCTTTTGCCCACTTTGTAATGGGGTTGTGAACAAACACTTTTCAAAAGAAGACATCCGAGCAGCCAACAGATACGTGAAGAAATGTTCAACCTCACTAGTCATCAAGGAGATGCAAATTAAAACTACACTGAGATACCACCTAACTCCAATCAGAATGGCCATCGTCAATGACTCAAAAAATAATAGATGCTGGAGAGGATGTGGTGAAGAGGGAACACTTCTACACTGTTGGTGCGAGTGTAAACTAGTATAGCCTCTGTGGAAATCAGTGTGGCAATTCCTAAAAGCTCTAAAAATCGACCTTCCATATGACCCCGCAATCCCCCTACTGGGAATATACCCTGAAGAACTCAAATCACTCTATCAAAAAGATACCTGCACACGTATGTTTATTGCAGCATTGTTAATCCAGAGGACTGGATTTTAAAAACATGGTAATATACACAATGGAATATTATGCAGCCATAAAGAACAACAAAATCATGAATTTCACAACAACCCGGATGGAATTAGAGTTCATAATACTGAGTGATCTCTCACAGAAATAAAGATCTGAGCATCACATGTTCTCACTCATTAGTGGAACTTGAACAACTACCGTAATACTGTAAGAAAAGGATTGACAGTGGTGGGAAACTACGGGGGGTGGGGTGGGAAGGGAGGGGAAAGGAGGTGGCATTAACAGTAGTCAATATCTGTCTGGGGAAAGGGAGGCACACCTCATCAACAGGGTACCTGCACAATGAATATTCGTATACCTAACCCTTAACTGTACCCCACAATTTTAAAATAAAAAAAAATTTTTTTTAAAAGAGGTGATATGGTCTGAGTCTGCAGCCAGAGGCCCCAAGTCAGTTCAGCCTCTGCTACCAACTAGTTCTAGGAAGAAGAACAAACCCTTGCTGGTGCTGTTTCATTGTCTTTAAATAGAAATAATAACACCTACCCTATGTATTTATGTTACTCATTGGTTTTGAGACTCAAGTAAGAAGTTTTGAAATTGTTTGTAACTGATATGCATATACATGAGGACTGGGAGATAAATAATGAAGTGTTACATAAATAGTCGTTATAGTTACAATGTGCAAGAGTTAATTTGCAAAATTTAGAAGTTTGTATAAATACAAATATTATTTTTAAAATTATCACAGTCATAAAACACACTTATGTGTATGCTTTATTAAAGCTAACACTCTCCTCTGAAAAAGAAGTGTATTGAATAAACATGCTACTATTATTTGTATTCTTTATTATACACGTATGTATATGTACATGAAATTTATGAATATTGTACATTTTCTAAAGATCAATGTTACAGTTTGCAGTTTCTAATAATGTTGCTTTCTGGTATATACTGGATGAATGTAGTTTTGCCTGCAAATGTCCAGGTCCCAAGCTGGCTGCTGCCCTTGGTGCAAACAAATTGCCTCTCCTTGCTCTCTTCATTTACAGTGATTTAAATATGCATGAACCCAGTTTTTGCAAAATAAAGAGAAAGTATACTGTTTCAAACCATTTTACCTCTTTATTTCTTTAATTTAGCAATGTATCCTAGACATCTTTTGTTTCAGTACACAGAATTATCTCATTCTAGTTAATGCAATGTTAACTAGAACTAGAACTATTGCATTCTAGAACTGCAATGTTGAATGGTCATCCAAATTTAATTAGCCAGTTCCCAGTTGTCGAAAATTTTGCCTTTCTGCATTTTCTTGTTATCTTAAAAAATGCTACAATGAACATCTTTGCACATATATACTTTGCACAGGTTCCAATATAATAAATTATCAGTGTCAGGAGACCAAGATCAGTTGGGATACTTTCAGCTGCAGCTAACTGTGCTATATACAAAAAGATGTTAACTACTTATCTCCCTTTTCAAGAAACTTGGAAGTAGTTTTAGATTATTTCAGTGGCTCCACTGGTTCAGAATCATGGATCGATGTCTGTGCAATTCTCTTGTCCTGCTCATGGTGTCAAGCTGGCTGCAGTAGATAGTCCATATTAGCAGTCTCTCAATCTGGAAGCAAGGGGGAAAGGAGGGTGGCGAAAGAAGCTCCTTTTCCTATGCCGCTATGCCGTATCCTTGTTTTTTTTTGGAGTTGGAGTCTCACTCTGTCGCCCAGACTGGAGTGCAGTGCTCGCTCCTGGCCACTGCAGCTTCGACCTGCTGGGCTCCGGTGATCCTTCCACCTCAGCCTCCCAAGTAGCCGGAACTGCAGGCATATGCTACCACGCCCGGCTGATGTTTTGATTGATTGTAGAGATGAGGTCTTGCTGCCCAGGCGGGTCTCGAACCTGCAGGCTCAGGCAATCCACTCACCTCAGCCCCCCAAAGGTGCGGGATTCCAGGCTGAGCCACCGAGCCCGGCTGCCGTATCCTTTTTATTGACAAAGAAGTTGCCAATGGACACTCTCTTACCTCTCTTGTGGCAGAGCTGGGTCTCATGGCTAATCCTACCTGGAAGAGAGGCTGACCCCTCCTGGGGGGTCAGGTACAAGATAAGAGGTGAGAGTGTTCTAGGGCAGCAGATCAAGTTTACTGAGCTTACTGTACAAGCTTACTGTACAAGTGCAATTTTAGGGACACTGTTCATACCATCAGCATTATAAATTTCTGGTCTAGACTTTAACATATCTTGAAGAAGAGCCATTTTTTCTTCTCTACGTAAAGTTCTCATATGAGTTAGCGGTGGCCTCAGAGCAGTATCTGCCACCAACTTTAAAGGTAATTCCAAACTGCCATCTCAAAATCTTTTTTTTTTTTTTTTTGAGTTGGAGTCTCACTCTGTCACCCAGACTGGAGTGCAGTGGCACGCTCCCGGCCACTACAGCCTCGACCTGCTGGGCTCCAGCCATCCTTCTGCCTCAGCCTTCCAAGTAGCTGGAACTACAGGTGCGCGCTACCACGCCCGGCTAATTTTTTATTTATTGTAGAGATGAGGTCTTGCCAAGTTGCCCGGGTGGGTCTTGAACCCGTGGACTCAGGCAATTCACTCACCTCAGCCTCCCAAAGCACTGGGATTACAGGCTGAGCCACCGAGCCCGGCCCCAAAATCTTATAATTAATCCTGTCCACCACCACCAACAGCATATGAGAATACTATCTTCTCTATATAATTATCAACATTGAGCGGTATCAATCTAATATGTGAAGCAATCATTGTTTTCATTTATATGTTTTCATTATTCACAAGGTACATATGCTCTTACATTAATTGACTCATCATGTTTCTTTTATGGTTTGTCAGCTTATATATTCTAATCCTCTGTTGTTTGGGTTTTTATTTTAGAATTCTTAATCCTCCAGGGACCTAATTTATTCTGATTTCTACCTCTAGCCTTTTTGTTCAAGATTACATGACAATTTATTTTAAATTGTCTTAAAAAATAAACTGTATGTTTCTGAGTATAGTAAACCATTTGTCCATTGGTTGCATAAAATAGAGCTCCTAGAAAAGAGGTAAAGCTGGGAGGAGAAAAAAAGTACAGAAGAGAGGAAGTTTGGATATATTCAACCTCCCTCCACTCAGCACCCCACATTATCCATCCCTCTGAGCTAAGCAGCAGTCAGATGTGAGTGGAGCCCCAGGTGCCGGTGAACCTTGGCGGGGTGGAGTGTATCATTTCTCCCCTCTGGACTTCATGGGTCTTAGAGGCAAGCATGTGACAACTCAGAAGAGAAGCCCAATGACAGGGAACGCTGAGAAGAACTTGTGTAAGCTTGATACATGGACAGAGTGGATGGGAGGATTGGCCTGGTCCTACACACTGTGCCTATTCTCCACAGTGCCCACAGAAGTAAGCAGAAGAAGTGAACTGAAACTTCCCTTATCGCACTGACTCCCACAGAAAGAACTAAAACATTTTTTTTTGAGTTGGAGTCTCACTCCTGTTGCCCAGGCTGGAGTGCAGTGGCACACTCATGGCCACCGCAGCCTCGACCTGCTGGACTTAGGCGATTCTTCCACCTTAGCCTTCCAAGTCGCTGGAACTACAGACACAAGCCAGCACGCCCGGCTAGTTTTGTGATTTATTGTAGAGATGAGGTCTCACCAAGTTGCCCAGACTGGTCTTGAACCTCCAGGTTCGGGCTATCCTCTCACCTCAGCCTCCCAAAGTGCTGGGATTACAGGCTGAGCCACCGCGGCTGGCCAAACTAAAGCATTTTATCCAGCCTCAACCCTTCCTCTGCCCTCTGGATCTCAAGTCTATCACCAGCAAAGTCTTTTCATCAGCATCCTCTTCTCCTAACATTTCTTAAAATGACCATTTCTTTAATAACAATGTACACCCTGTAGGTCTCACAAAGGTTTGTTTTCCTCTTGCACCTCAGCTCTTACGGGCTGGAGTTGGAAGGTATCTTCCTGAGAACTCAGTGCTGCTTCTGAATTATTTCTCTTTCCTTCTTCCTCAAAAATCCAGCTCTGCTCAAGCACATGCCACCAAACTGTTAGGGTACGGACAGACAGGGTGAGGGTGGAGAGGCGAGGCGTGTCACGCAGCACTGCCGGGGCTGGCAAGTCGGAGGTGCGCGTGGGCAACCCAGAGATTAGAGTAGATGCAAAGAATTGTGACACACAGAAGTGAGAGAAGAAAAGATTTATTTAAGAAAAGTTCACCCCCCCACAGACAGGGAGTGGGCCTGCAATCTAGGTGAGTGTGGCCTCATAGCCCCCCAGAGTCCTGGCTTAAATCCTTCTCTTGGAGATGTTGCACATGACTGCACATGACTGCCCGTGACTTCCTTACCGACCACCTGTGGATGTCTTGGAGATCCTGTGACACAGAGACGCACTAATGTTTGCCCACATGATCATAGCCCCTAGAGAAGGGCGTGACAAGGATTCCAATTCTCCTGTATCTTCCTGAAGGACATTCCTTGGAGCTAATGGAGTGTGCACTTCCTCCTTATCCCCTAGGCATTCCCAGTAAGTAGGTTCGGAGGGATCCCTGACTTCCCATTCTACTGGAAGACTAAGTCCCCACACGCTCCCCCTCTGGAAAGGTCATAACTTTTGTAATTACAAGTTTCATGACTTTTATAAGTCCTTGCCCAATATATGATATCTTAGGCCTTGTAGATTCCCTTTAACTCGAGGCAAGCTTGATTGACACTATGCGATACCTGACACCAGGAAGTCTGTTCCTGAAAGGACAAAGTCGGAAAAGTTAATTTTACTTAAAGCGTGCATTTCTCCAAAAGCATAGCTTCTACTATCTCACCGTTGCATTAAGATTTAGGAAGAAGAGTGAGGAAAAACGCATTTCCCGCTCTCGGCCTGTCTTTTCACAAACTGTCCAGTCTCCTACATGTCTGTTTGTCAACTGTCAATTTTGCGTCTTCTTCATTTCATATTTAGCCCTTGTCTCAATGGCTTCCTCTTTACTATCCTCCTACTATTCTTAATGGCTTGAGAATCCACATGGAGGTTGCATCTGATACTCTGGGATCTCAAACCTCCACCAATTATTTTCGATCTGA
>JAPVLO010004896.1:0-12887 GCA_027257055.1 Cephalopachus bancanus | reverse complement strand
TGTCTTTTTTTTTTTTTGCTTCCATATGAATTTCTGTATTGTTGTTTCTAGGTCTGTGAAAAATGATGTTGTTAATTTGATGGATATTGCATTGAACCTGTAGATTGCCTTGAGTAGGATAGACATCTTAAAAATATTGATTCTTCCAGTCCATGAGTGTGAAATGTTTTCCATTTTTTTTGCATTTTCCTTGATTTCTTTGAGCAGTGTTTTGTGGTTCTTGTTATAAAAGTCTTTCACTTCTCTGGTTAAGTGGATGCCAAGGTATTTCAATTTTTGTGTGATTATTTTTTGTGAATGGGATTATGTTTTTTATTTGGTTCTCAGCTTACTTTTGTCATTATATAGAAATTCAACTGTCTTTTGCATTTTGATTTTGTAACCCAAGACTTTAACAAAGTCATTTATTAGTGCAGGGAGGTTTTTGACATACTCTGTAGGGTTTTCTAGGTATAAAATCATATAATCTGCAGAGAGGGATAGCTTAATTTTCTCTTTCTTACTTGGATACCCTGATTCCCTTCTCTTGCCTGATATCTCTGACTAGGACTTTAGTACTATAATGAATAGGAGGAGTGAGAATGGACATCCTTATCTAACTGGATGGACATCCAGTTCTCAGAGGGAATGCTTTCAGCTTCTATCTATTAAGAAAAATGTTGGCTGTAAGTTTGTCATAGGTGACTCTTATTGTTTTGACAAATGTTCCTTCTATACCTAGGTGTTCAAGGGTTTTTATCAAGAAGCGTTGCTGAATTTTGTTAAATGCTTTTTCTGCATCTATTGAGATAATCATGTGGTTCTTGGTTTTACAGCTGTTAATGCACTGAATTGCATTTATGGTCTTGCAAATGTTGAACCAGCCCTACATTCTGGGAATCAAGCCCACCTGGTCATGGTGGATGACCCTTGAAATGTGTTGTTGTATCCGATTTGCTAGAATCTTGTTGAGAATCTTTGCATGTATGTTCATCAGGGAAATTGGCCTATAATTTTCTTTCCTTGTTGGATTTTGCCAGTTTTGGGTATTGGTATGATATTAGCTTCATAAAACAACCTAGGGAGAATTTTTTTGCTCTATTGCGTGGAATACGTTTAGTAAGTTTGGTATCAACTCTTCCTTATAAGTCTTGTAGAATTCAGCTGAGAAGTCATCTGGTCCAGTGCTTTTTTTTTTTTGGCAGTGAGGTTTTTAGTAGCTGTCTCTTGTGCTCGGTAATTTTGATAACATGATTAAGAAATTTTTCATTCTTTTGTTCCTGACTAAACTTCAGGACTAACTTGTGTTATTAGTTCCTAGTGTTATATTTGTAAGTCCCACTTGAAAGAGAAAATACTTCTAGTTGAGGTGGAATTTGACCAGGAGGAGGGGAGGTACCAAAGAGGAGAGAAAATTAAAATAGCCTGAGACTACTTGTATGAGGAAATTTACTTCAATCATAAAGAAGCCTAGTTTATTACCACATATTTATTTGCATATTTAGTAGCCACTTATTATATTATATATCTATCATACTAGAAAGTCCAGGAACTAATAAATAGTCATGAAAAAACTGGGGTTCTAGGACAGAGCTTCACAAACACGTTTTCTATAAAGGCACTGCTGGCCATATGACCTCTGTCCCGACTATACATGATAATTGAGTCACATGTTATTCTAGATTTTTGGATAGGACTCACAAATGATTTTTGAGCAGGACTCGGAAATCTGTGACAAGGACTGCCTCTTTTCTTATGCATCATAAGATAGGAGATGCATTTTGGCCAGGACTCTTGAATCCAATTGTTTCTTATCATCCACTTTTGCAGGCTAAGAATATAATTTGCACATTTCTTTTAAATTGTTGGGAAAAGAATTTTTAAAATATTCTGTGATATGAAAACTACATCAAGTGCAAATTTCAATATTTATATAGTTTTATTGGAATATAGGGTGGAGGGAGAATAGGTCTTATGGGAGTCAGGGAGAAAAGGGTTCTAGGCATATTGGGGAATAAAAGGCCTGTATTGCTGAAGTGAAGTTGGCCCAGGAGAATAACAGTAGTTAAGATGAATATTATAATAGGAGACCATCTAGTATATCTTAAGGATTTATGCTCTTATTCTGACTGATGAGAAGGTATTGATCGGAAGACTGACATTTTCTCTCTTTATCAAAACATCACCTTAAACTACTGTGTTGAAAATAAAATATAGAGAGGCAATTGTAATCATTGAGCAGTGAGAGGACTTTCTTGTGATAATGGAATAAAAGTACAAATGCCTCTTCATTGAACAAAGTGAAAGGGATTATGATATACACTCAAAATATTGAAGAGGTTTACCTAGTTTGATTATAGGCTTGATTGACAGTCCTAGAATTTCTAGAACTACTTATTTTTGTGTTTAAAATCAGAAGGAGGCTCATCTGCATTTCACAGAGCAGATGATGAACTTAGGAAATATCCCCCAAAATGTCCCAGTTGGAAATATGTACTGCTTTAAGCGGTATTTAGAGAAATGATGCTCTAGGAATAGGATCCTTATTAGATTAACAAGATAAGTGAGGGGTGTATGTGAGTGCCTTGGTTAGCTTTGAAATTAGAATGCTCTCCTGCAAAGTTTTTTTTATTAGCAGACAGGATTAAATGAACCATAATCTGAATGATTATGGTCTGATTTTTATTAATTAATTAATTTATTTATTTATTGTGAAGTTGTGGGGTACAGTTAAGGGTTAGGTATACAATTGCGTTTCATTCAGGCACCCTGTTGATAGGGGATGTTTCCCCGTACCCAGACAGATATTTGCTACTGTTAATCCCATCTCCCTCCCCCCACCATAGTTTCCCAGTACGGTCAGTCATTTTCGTATAGTATTGCGTTGGATGTTTAAGGTTCATTATATGAGTGAGAACATGTGATACTCGGATCTTTGTTTCTGTGAGAGTGTTTTTTTGGGGGGGTGAAAGCATGCCTGTGAGTTTATTCCAAGTTTTTGATAGAAGATATTTTCCGGGTTGATTAACAAACTGGAACTACTTTTAATATTTAACAGGAATTTGTGTTAGTTGTAACAAGTTATATATTGAATCCATAAGGTGTTATCTTTTAAGCAATGGATTGGAGAGAACTAATCCATATTCTGTGTATCCAGCCAAAGGGATATAAGGACAACTGACCAATGGCACCTTCCTGTGGGAAGCTACTTCCGTCCAATTCCAGCAATGATACTTTTATAATGTATGAATTCATTTTTCTGGAAGAGTTATGTCTCATTCTCCATGGTTAATGCAGGATTGCTCATACCAGCTTTTCCTTTTCCCGAGTTTGTGCAGTTCTCTGACCAAGACTGAGAATCAGTAAGAAGGTGGCTCTGGGACTCTCTCAATGACTTTGCAGGAAATTGATGGTTTTCAGGATTTTTAGTTGCTGAATTCAGTCCTGCGGGAGTAGACGGTTGCTCAGGATCCTGGTTAACAAGGCAAGTTGGAAAGGAGCAGCTACTTCTTCTCATCACCAAATACTTGTCTCATCTTTTTATTGAAGCCCAAGCTGAATCCATTCTTATCTGTTCCATGTCAAAATGCTGGACTTCTGAATGCCTCTACAGTAGATTTATTTTTGCTGACTAGCCAACAATGATAGCCAAACAGAGAAGTCAAGCTGACAGAAAACATAGCTGCAGCAAAGAATAAAAACATAATATGGTACTTGGTTTGAGTATCAGGTAGGCCATTTGTCCAAAATTTGATAAAATACTGTAAATCTGTAACTGCAATAAAAGGGCAGTAAAGCAGAGAATAAGTCAAGCAAAGGAGAAAGAATTTATAATTTGAAAACCCAACACAATTGTTCATCCACGGGCAATGATGATTCATCTTCAATATACATTTATCACACACAGACCAGTGATGGCAGCGATCTGGCTTTATAAGTTGGCATCTGTCACAATATCGGATTACTCCAGACACGGTCCTGGTGTAGATGGGAAGACCTTTGGCTGCTCGCCTAAGAACTTCCTGATGGGCTTCACCTCTTGGCTCTCTCTCCAACAATTCTTTCTCTGCATAAGAGAGATGGAATTCTCTTGAAGGATTCATTGGTACCGAAAAGATAGTTTTCCAGTATGACCAGACAAACATTGCAATAAGTAGATGATAAGCTATCAGGCATTCAACTTGTTCACCAATGTTTTCCATGGACACTATGCACAGCTGGATGGTGTAGGCATAGTGGGACCAGCCCAGCAGGAGGCATGTGAACACCACTGGGATCCAGCAGAGCACCCGCCGGCACCACCGCCGGAAGCTGCCCGGCCCGAGGGTGCCATCTTCCCGCCGCATCCACCTGCCCAGCTCCGCAGCCCCCGTGGGCCTGGCTCCGGGGCTGGCTGGCCGCACCCGGCGCCCTAGGCGGGCCCGGCCCGGGGGCGGCGGCGGCTGCTCCGCGGTCACTGCCGCCTCCTGGCGCCAGTTCCCCATCCCGCAGCCCCAAGCCGGCGCCGCGGACTCCAGGCTGCTCAGCCCGGCGGAGGCGGCGGCTGCAACGGAGGACGAGGAGGGAGACTCATGGTCTGGTTCTTGATACCATTTTTTTGTCTTTGTCACGTTCATCGAATAGTCCCATAAATTCAGAATCTGCTACGTTTAATCTGCTTGATTTTTTACTTTTATCTTCTTTTTAGTTCAAAAGAAATAGAAGACTTTGAGTCGAGTGAGTCTTCTGGTACCCACAGATGAATCTCGGTATTGGTGATGACTGCACCAGCAGCTGGTCCAATTTAAGTTTTGAAGATGAGCACCAAGATGAAAGCAGCAGTTTTTATCATCGAAGTGAAAGGTAACTAATATTTTGTAATTTAGGTCCTCAGAACTCAGAAGTGAACTGTATACATTTGCAGAGTATTGTTTAAAAACTCTAAATATGAAATCTGGTATTTTTTCAAAATGTTACTTCATTGTTCGCAATGTTTTCTAATAGTTTTTGATGTTTATTAAATACAGCAATTAACCTGGCTAATCTTTGAGTATGCCAGTATTGGTTTGAACAATATGGTAAATGTTTAATTTTATGCTTTTTAAGTTTTTTCCAAACTTTTGAGGAAACTATTTTTTCTCACTTTAAAGAGGGCCCTTATTTTTTCTTTAGAGGATTGGAAAAGGACACTTATCTGTAAAGGCACCAGAATAACCCTGTAATTTTCCCTATATTAGTTAAAATAGTATCTGTTGGGATGGGGGTCCTTACTTGTCCTGCTGTTAGGAACTAGTAACTTGGAACATTTATTTTATTTTATTTTTTAAACATATTTTTTATTTTAAAATTGTGGGATACAGTTAAGGGTTAGATATACAAATATGCGTCATTCAGGCATCCTTGTTGATAAGGGTTGTCCCCCCATCTCCAGACAGATATTGACTACCATTAATCCTACCACGCTTCCCCTCTCTGCCCCCCCCATAGTTTCCTGCCACTGTCAATCCTTTTCTTAGAGTATTATGATAGATGTTCAAGGTCCACTTATGAGTGAGAACATGTGATACTCGGGTCTTTGTTTCTATGAGAGGTCACTCAGTATTATAGACTCTTCTAGTTCCATCCAGGTTGCTGCAAAATTCATGATTTTGTTCTTTTTTATGGCTGCGTAGTATTCCATAGTGTATATGTACCACATTTTTTTAATCCAGTCCTCTTTTGATGGAAAGCATGGTTGGATCCATGTTCTTGCTATTGTGAACAATGCTGCGATAAACATACGTGTGCAGGAATCTTTTTTATAGAGTGATTTGAGTTCTTCAGGGTATATTCCCAGTAGGGGGATTGCAGGGTCATATGGGAGGTCGATATTTAGAGCTTTTAGGAATTGCCACAATGCTTTCCACAGAGGTTGCACTAATTTACACTCCCACCAACAGTGTAGAAGTGTTCCCTTTTCACCTCTCCAGCATCTGTTATTTTTTGAGTTATTGATAATGGCCATTTATACTTGAATGATTGAAAATTATAAATCAAAGACATTATAAAAATAGATTTTGTATTATAGCATATGTACATAATTTTTAATTTTGTTCAAAACAATGATGTTTGGAAGATTTTTATTAATTATGTTACAGTTGTTTCTTATATTCTTACTTACCTCTACCTAAAGGAATTCCTGACTAACCTACAAAAATCTATAAAAACCTTTGTTCACATTAACTGATAACTGGAAATAACAGATATTATCCGTATGCACTGAGTCTAGAGAGAGGAAAGGATTCTCAGTATACTTCTGGTTTCTGGGATTTGTGGAAAGGACCTTGTGACATGTCAGCTGAACAGCCTTTGGAAATGGCAAACTAGGAGGGGGTGGGAAGACAACTGTTGAAGGAGGGGCTGAGGTAAAGTAAGGAAAGGAATAGCTTTTCACCTGTTAGATCACTTCATCTCAGTATTTTTATTAGATGATTGAATTAACTAATAAGTATTAAGATGTTTATAAAGTACCCTGGTGTTAAAATGGAAGAATTATGTATGGGTAGAGCTAGTGGCAACAGGCAGACTTGCAGTCAGTGGAACAACTCTGCAGAATGTTATATGAGTGAATGGTGCTATGTGGTATTAAGGTACCAACATAAAGAAAAAGATAGTGGAACTCATCCAGGGCTGGTATTATGCTTGGTGAATATACAGTTTCCAGGGCCTCACCTCCAGAAATTAAGATGTATTAGGTCAATGGCAGATCCTGAGAATCTGTGTGCTTTATAAGCACTTCAGGTAATTTTAGTGTAGAGGCCACACTTGAAGTTGTATTGCTTCACGCATTGCATCTTTTGATGATAATTTCTGTAGATACTGTTTTTTTTCTGGTACAGAGATCAAGGTGGGTGATAAGGACTTTGGTGATTTGGAAACTCCTTGCCCTTTCATTATAAGTAGTAAGTTCAGTAGAGGACAACTAAAAAAAAAAACACAATAAATTACGATTTTCACAAGTGTTTAATAAGATTGTATAATTATTTGATCAGAAAGAGAACTGGCCTATGTATGTTATTCTCTTAAATATTTCAGGTAGTTTGTGCTCTCTTAGAAGTTATGAATTAGATGGCATAACAGATAGGGCCAGACTTACAGAATTTTGAGATAATATTTATGAGATGTGTCAGAATTAGTAGTTTTCAATAAAGAAAGCCACAATAAAGAATTTTAGTACTGGACTGCCACTTGTTTGAGGGTATAAGTACACCTGTTCTACCCATTAGAAATATGAAAAGACATAAAAGAAAATGATAAAAGGGGGATAGTGTTTCAAGAATGAAGTGGGAAGACTCTTGTTTGGTGAAGAAATTAAGTTTTTTAAATATTGAGTTAATATAAGGTGATCATTCCTCCCACTTGATTCAGGATAGTCTGACTTCTGCTGTTCCGTTGTAATTATTAATGGTGACTTCTTTCATTTTAAAAAGTTTTTAATAAATTAAAAATGAGGTTTTGCTTCAGGAATCTCAATTCTATTCCATTGATCGATATGCCTGTTCCTATACCAATACCAAGCTGTTTTGATGATTGTAGCATTATAGTAAAGTTTGAAGTCTGGTAATGTGATACCACCTGCTTTGTTTTTTTTTGCTGAGGATTGTTCTGGCTATTCTTGGACATTTGTGTTTCCATATGAATTCCTGTGTTGTCTTTTCTAGGTCTGAGAGGAATGTTGCTGGTAATTTGATGGGTATTGCATTGGATTTGTATATTGCCTTAGGTAAGATGGACATCTTCACAATGTTGATTCTTCCAATCCATGAGCATGGGATATTTTTCCACTTGTTTGTGTCATATTTGATTTCTTTGAGCAGTGTTTTGTAGTTTTCATTGTAAAGGTCTTTCACATCTCTGGTTAGGAAGATGCCAAGGTACTTCATTTTTTTTGTAGCTATTGTGAATGGAATTGTGTTTTTTATTTGGGTTTCTGTTTATTTATTATTGGTGTAGAGAAATGCGATTGTCTTTTGTACATTTATTTTATATCCTGAGACTTGCCAAAGGCCTTTATCAGTGTAAGGAGGTTTTTGACAGATTGTCTTGAATTTTCAAGGTACACAATCATATCATCTGCAAAGAGAGATAACTTGATCTTTGACAAGGCCTCCACCAGCTACCACTGGGGAGAGGAGAACCTATTCAGTAAATGGTACTGGGAAAACTGGCTGACCACATGCAGAAGATTGAAACAGGACTCCTATCTATCCCCATGCACAAAGGTTAACTCCAAATGGATCAGAGACCTAAATGTAAAACCTCAAACCATAAGAACCTTAGAAAATGAGGAAATACCCTCATGGAAATCGGAACTGGCATCCAATTCCTGAACAAAACCCGAAACCCACAGGTCATAAGAGAGAAGATAGACAAGTGGGACCTTATTAAACTGACAAGTTTCTGCAAGGCCAAAGAAACCATCAAGAGAGCAGGGAGACAGCCTACAGACTGGGAAAAAATATTTGCCAACACCAGGTCTGACAAAGGCTTAACATCCTGGATCTACAAGGAACTACAACGTGCTGAAAAGAAAAAAACAAACAACCCCATTATCAAATGGGCAAAAGATATGAACAGACACTTCACAAAAGAGGACATCCGAGCTGCCAACAAACAAATGAAGAAATGCTCAACCTCACTAATCATCAGGGAGATGCAAATCAAAACCACACTGAGATACCACCTGACTCCAGTCAGAATGGCAGTTATCAACAACTCAAAAAATAACAGCTGCTGGAGAGGGTGTGGAGAAAAGGGAACACTTCTACACTGTTGGTGGGAGTGTAAGCTAGTGCAACCTCTGTGGAAAGCAGTGTGGCGATTCCTAAAAGCTCTAAATATCAACCTCCCATATGACCCCGCAGTCCCCCTACTGGGAATATATCCTGAAGAACTCAAATCACTCTATAAAAAATATACCTGCACATGTATATTTATCACAACGTTGTTCACAATAGCAAGAACCTGGAAACAACCATGCTGCCCATCAAAAGAGGACTGGATTTTAAAAAATGTGGTACATATACACGATGGAATACTATGCAGCCATAAAAAAGAACAAAATCATGAATTTTGCAGCAACCTGGATGGAACTAGAGTCTCTAATACTGAATGACCTCTCACAGAAACAAAGATCCGAGTGTCACATGTTCTCACTCATATAATGGACCTTGAACATCCAATGTAATACTATAAGGAAATGCCTGACGGTACTGGGAAACTATTGGGGGGGCAGGGGGATGGAATTAACAGTAGCAAATATCTGTCTGGGGAAGAGGAAACACCTCTTATCAACAGGGTGCCTGAATGAAACGTAATTGTACACCTAACCCTTAACTGTAACCCACAAAACCATAATAAAAAAATATTGATTAAAAAAAAAGAACAAAAACAAAAAAATAAATTAATTAATTAAAAATGTATTTGGTCACCCTAGTTAGAAGTGGTATTTTATAAATAACTGACTTTAAATCTGACCCATTTTGATATATAAAACATGCTTGGGCGAGGTAAGGATGAGGTTAGAGTTTGAAGTTTTAGTCCTTTACTTTGTTTAGCTGGGTTTTTTTCATGTTTACATAATACTTTGTTGATGGATCTTTACTGTTAAGTAGAGGAATCATTGCTATGGGTAGAATTTTAATTTTATATTTTGCCTTTGTTTAATTGTTATATTAATGAAATAAATACAGCATTTGAGATAATTAATTTTCTCTTTCTCTTTGGTTCACAGCTGTCTTTCCATTCTTTATTTGTATATTTTCTCATTTATTTGTTTGTCTGACAACAGACTTACATGGGCAAAACTCTGGTTGTTTTAGTGACTTTATAATAGAGCTATATTTATCTGAAAATATGTTAAAAAGGCCCTGCTCAGTTTTAAATTTCATTTTCAAATACTTTATGTCTTGTGACAATTTGGTAGTGTTAAAGTTAATATGGATATGTAAATTATTTGAAATTACTCAGAAGTGATTTAGAATTTTAATCACCTTTTTTTTTAGTAACTATGTCAACATTTACTGATACACATGAAATAATTTTATGTTATTTCATTTTTTAGAACCAGAATTTTGATTTGTGTAAATATTAATTTTTATAGTTGTCTAGCCTAATACTGAGAACTGTAACTGCTATCACTGCAAACTAATGTGCTTACTAATGATTTTAATAATTAGGAATGATTAGAATTTTTTTTACATTTTTTCTTTTATTATTTTATTTTAAAATACATATTATTTTATTATTATTATTTATTATAGAGATGTGGGGTACAATTCAGGGTTTTGTATATAAACATTGAACATGCATGTATCCTTGTTGATGAGGTATATCCCCCACCCTCCCCTAGTAGTTTCCCTCAACTGCCAATCCCACCCCCCTTCCCTGTTGGAGGTTGTAATCTGAAAAATTGAATTTAATTTTGTTTCTGAACATGGTTGCTTTTTAAAAAATTTGCTTTGCTGCAGTCTTACAATATAGTTGCTTTCTTCTTTTTTTCTGACCTAGTGGAAGAAGTTACCTGTGTGTGGCATTAGTAACTGGCCAGCCAGACAAGTGTAATGGTTGATTAAGCCTTGGCTATTTGAAAGAATGAATTTAGAATAAGATATTAACTCTAAGACATTAATTTTATTGTGAAACTTCTTACTTCATGCATCCATTAGCTGTCCTAAAAACCATTCTGTTGTTTTAATCTGTAAAATATATGTAAGTATAGAATAATTTTTTTTTTTAGTTATAGTCTCACTCTGTCACCCAGACTGGAGTGCAGTGGCTGCTCCTGGCCGCCACAGCCTTGACCTGCTGGGCTCCGGTGATCCTTCCGCCTCAACCTTTCAAGTAGCCAGAAATTATAGGATAATTTTTATAATCTATTGAGGACAAAGAAAAGACTCCTGAATCTCCAAACCTGTCAAGTACCTTTTCGAATAGCAATGCTGGTCCGTCTTTACCTCTATGGATGTTCCACTCCACTGTGACAGCTTCAGAACATCTGCGGTTATCAAGGACAGATGCTGTTCCAAGTAAAATGGTCTTCTTTACAATTCATTTTCTAGTTCAGCTCTGTTCTTTTCTTCCTCTGGCAGTAATGGGAACAGTAATGGTAGCTGGAGCAGTCTTGGTTGAGAAGGAGACTTGTATGAGGACAATTTATCCTTCCAACATCAGACAGGTTGGTCCAGACAAGAAACCTGAAAACTGATGATACCTGGGCGTGGTAGTGCACACCTGTAATTCCAGCTACTTGGAAGGCTGAGGCTGAAGGATCGCCGGAGTCCAGCAGGTCGAGGCTGCGGTGGCCGGCAGCGTGCCGCTGCACTCCAGTCAGGGCGACGAAGTAAGTCTCCAACTCAAAAAAAAAAAAAAAAAATAGTGATTTACATGTTTGTTATCAGTAAATGATCAGAGTTGTTCCTTTGTTTTAGCATTATTTTGCCCTTTTTAAAAAAAAAGACAAAACACGTTTTAGTTGATGCCGGTGTGATTAAAGATGGATTTTTTTCCAACATTCATTGGAATCTTAAGAATGAAAAGTATTTGTGTATACTTGGCAGCAGCATATTGAGAGTAGAATTGATGAGTTTTATTTTATATTGTTTAAATGTTAGGTTTGGGGCAAGGTGGAAAGACTCTGCTAATTACAAATACTGACATGGAGCCATGCACAGCAGACCCTCAGCTAAGGATTATTTTTCGATGATTGTTGCCTCTGAGGCTGAAGTGGCAGAACTTTATTTTCATGACTCTGCAAAGAAGGAGTTTATATTGGTAAGTACCTACCTTATAAAGTGGTTGTGAGGACAGTGGCAACTGTCCCTGACTCGCTTTTAACAGTAGATGATGTTCTTATCCTTGACTGGTCTAAGAAGTTGCCTGGTGGTTGGTGGCAGAGTGGTTAAATGCTTAGGGTATAGAGTTGAGCAGTTTGAGTTCAGACATAGCTCTGCTGTTCTCTAGCAGTACACCTTGGGGCAAGTTATCCATCTGTCTCAGTTTCCCTAACAACCCTGTGGAAATGAATGTAGAATTTACCTTACAAGGGGTTGTGAGGATTAAATATACTTTAATAAAATGCTTAGCCTAATCCCTAGCACACAGTTAGTGCTCAAATGTAGATGCCAGTAATAAGCATTGTATGTGTTCCTATGAAAAGTCTTTGTATTTAATTGATTCATAATTGTACCTAATGATGTCTCTCTAATAACCTAGTTTCATTTGTATGATCAGATGGGGATAATAAAAAACTAGTAAAAGTTTAAATATGATGCTTTTAGTGAGTACTTACTATGTTCCAACCACCTTATTTATCAAGATTTCCAATTTATAGTCTTGTTTTTTTCCCCATAATTTTCCTTATTGAAATTTTGGTTTAATCTTATCCTAGGGTATATAGACTAGTTCAGCAAATAAGCAGTGAAGATTGAACAGTAAATAAGAAGGAACAATCAAGTTACTCTTATTTTCTGGTTCAGAATTTACAAAGAGAATGCTGAAAGAAGTGTGTGAAAAGACATTATATAAAATTATTTTGTTTTGTATTTTGGCATTTATTTTTATTTAGGTTTTTTGGGACTTTTCCAGTTAGGTTTCTGGTTTCGGGCAGAAAGGAAAACAATGGACAGAATTGGATGCCCAGGAAATGATTTGTCAAGAGCAAAGAATGGGTGTGGAAAGTGTTAGAACTGACCTTAAGAGACAACATTTTTGTGTTTTTTGGAATAAAGGTTTATTTTAAGGATTCAACAGGGTATCAAATCTAGGAGACAAAGCATCCTCCTGGGCCCCATGGGGACAGACGCTGTGAGTGGGAGTAGAGACTCAGCACAGAGGTTGCCCTCTTGTTCCTCAAAGGCCACAGGCCTCTGCCTGACAGCTTGATGGGGCTC